>CANYLF010588389.1:0-12039 GCA_948193215.1 Bocquillonia castaneifolia | reverse complement strand
GGGTTATGATGTTTAGCATCCATAAGGGAATCTGACATCATAATAGTGGAAAATTATGGTCCTTGTCCACAAGTCAGGTGGTGACTCCCTTGCTCTATTTTTCTAACATGATCCCTTTCCTTAAATGGTTATTAGTGTCGTTCTTGCCAAAATACTTGTTCGGCTTGGCGTTTAGCCCATGATTCAGGGCCGTGACACACCTCCCATCCACAGTGGCGCGTCCATTGTGGATACAAGCATAAGATTCCACATGGATTTTGTACCTTTCCTTTTATACTTTCATTGCCTATTCTTGCATTGCATATTTGCATAATGTCCGATAGCCCCGATACTGTTAGCGCATCACCCAAAAGTTCCACTCGTTCTACGAGTTATGTATCTAGCTACTACTACCACTCACGATTGAGATGACTTCCTTATCGCTTGAACCTTTGAGTGGGGATGACGGTTAAAGGAAGTTTACTTGCATGGGAGCCTTACACCTTTTCACCAGACTTAGCCCACATATAGTTGACTTAGTGTTTTCCCTTAGGACTATCCAAATGATTCTTGTTGATTCCTGCCATGAATGTTTGCTGTGAAAAAGCCCAAAGATAAAAGCCCAATCTTATACCACCTATATGATCAAAACCATTTAAAAAGGAAGCCAAACTGAAACTCTGGCCATTTTAGGGTGAAGCTAAGTCCATTTTAAGGGCGAAGCTCTGTCCAAATAAAATTAATCCTTATGCTAAGCTATGGCTGTTTTAAGGTAAAGCCCAATCCATTTAGGGGCAAAGCTTTTCCCATTTAAAAATAATGCTTATAATGTGGTTTTGAACATATAATGGGTCTAGTTTTGTTCAATCGAAGGTTCACAAGCCTATTTGCTTTAAGCATTTTTATGTGTGTGTGTGTGTATTTATATATATATGTATATATGTATGTATGTATGTATGTATGTATTTGTATGTATGAATTTATGTATGTATGTATGTATGTATGTATGTGTGTACCTACATACATATATATATACATACATACATATCTTTGGTTTGGGACTTTACCCCAACGAAGGATGGAAGTACCTATCGTGTGTGAGAGTTATAAAGTTGGAAGGTCTACCCTCTAGACCAGCTGAAGGGAAGTATTTGTGATTATTAACTAATAGGTGTGAGAGTTATAAGGTTGGAAGGTCTACCTTCTAGACCAGTCGAAGGGAAGTATTTGTGATTATTAACTAATAGTTTCCTTCTTTCCTTTATCATGCATTTGCATTTCATGCATACATGCACTCTACATTCAAACGTTCGATGCTAACCCTTTGTCTTGTAGAAATAAATGATCTCTATACACCCTGGACACGTGAGGGTTGACGTTTAGTTCGACACCACATTAGAAGTACTTCTCCATTTTCTACAAGCTCTAGTACCATGGCTAATGAAGAACAACAGCCACCTATCCTGACTCAAGATGTAGTCCAACAAATGATCCAAGTTGCCCTTGAAGCTGCCCGGAATCAGGATATAAACAAAGATAGGAATGAGGATGATCGAGATGATTGAGATGCGTTTATCCTAGAGGGAGCCAACAATGAGGTCTTTAAAGCCTTGTTTAAGAGAATGGAGAAGGTCCAAGACCTTTTTAAGGGAAAGAACTCTGAACTAGACTGTGACTATGATGGTATGGGCGTGAAAGGCATGATAAACTTAGCTCACAACTTTAGAATGTCTGACATGAAGAAGTTCAATGGGAGTGGTGACCCTAAGATGCATCTGAAGCAGTATATCACTATCATGGCCACAACCGCACTAGATAAGGGATAAAAAGTGGCATTCCTCCCCTTGTCATTAGAATGAGTAGCATCTGAGTGGTATCACCACCTATTTTACACCATACATGCTGAATGGGATGAATTATATAGTGCCTTTTTGAAGCAGTTTGCTTACGCCACAGACTATAAGACCTAATAACCAACATAATGAAAATCATAAACATTAAGTCCCAAAAAATTTGTTTAAGTGGCAATTTAATCACTAATGTACAAAGTTTCTAGATTCTGATTTTCAAGTGGCCTACTTTTCATACATATATCTTTCTCTACAAGGATCCAAAAACCATGATTCATGTGTCAACGTAAAGTATATGTGGAATATTAAATGAATCTGTAAATTATGTATCATAAGTCATACAATACAGAATTTAAAAGAGCCACAAAACATGGTACTTTACCACTGTCAAGCTGATTTCTAGATTTGACGGTGTTGAGCAACCAACATTGCAAACTAATAACCTTCTCTACAAAACTCAAAATTTTATGTTCTTTATATCGATTTAAAGGTTGCAACACATACTATAAGAGTATGTCAGCGGAATAACAAGATAATTAACCAATAAATAATGAAAAATAACCCAATGTGCTATCACAGACAGATTGTTATATATGATGAATATTCATATAATCATGCCATAAATCATCTAATTTAATAACAATCATTGAGAAACATCATTAAACTCTTATACCAATGTTTAGAATTCAATAATTCACTAAGATTAATGATAGATAACTTACCTTTGATGTTTCCATAATTTCTTGATTGAAAATGCCAAGCCAAGTGTTAATCATAATGGAGAAACACTATAATCCACAAACTAATTCACTTATATATTGTTGTCAGATTCTTTTATGTAAAGAGATATTCTATCTTTGTTTTTTTTTTGGGAATTATTCTCTTTTGTACGTAAACTTTTCTTTTCTTTTTCACGTTCTCATATATTCAATAACTGTTAGTGCAGTTATTTCATTTAAAATATATCTGCACATAACAGTTAATTTATTTATTTACTATTATCAATTTTACATATTAATAATTATATGGATCTGGATATGGATCAACCCGTCATGGGTGTCCCAACCCGATCCAATTACCAACACTTTACCTAGCTTGGATTTGAATTTTTTGAGTTTAAGGGTGCCACTATTCGACTTGGCTCCCCAGATTATCCATTTGTGTTCTCACCAGAGAATTATGACGCTGCCCAAGTTGATTGGAAACTACAAATGTAAAGTGACTTGGTGTCCTTCTTTGCGGAGGATTATTGCTTTTCTGCTTGTATGCTGCATTTTTATTGGTTGATCCTGATGGTTTGGGTGACATTTAGATTGCCCATATTATTGACCAGGTGGAGGAGGGTGCAAATCCTTTTCTCGTTATTTTGGCTGGGACTATGGTTAGACTGAATTGTGTTTCTCAGGATGGAAGGTTCAGAGGAAGTCCTACGCTCTTACAAGTGAACACGATGTGTTTTTGTAGCTACTTTTAATTTCTAGGATTGATTTGGCATTTACAAATCCGGATGGATGAACAAAGGTTCATCCGGATCATTGCACCGTCCTTTAAATGCCATTTTTGTTTATCTTTTTATGTTTTTACTCATGTGTTGGATTTGTGTTTCGGCAGATTTAGCTAAGAGAAAGGTTTCTTGATTGAAAATGCCAAGCCAAGTGTTAATCATAATGGAGAAACACTATAATCCATAACCTAATTCACTTACATATTGTTGTCAAATTCTTTTATGCAAAGAGATATTCTATCTTTGTTTTTTTTTGGGAATTATTCTCTTTTGTACGTAAACTTTTCTTTTCTTTTTCACGTTCCCATATATTCAATAACTGTTAGTGCAGTTATTTCATTTAAAATATATCTGCACATAACAGTTAATTTATTTATTTACTATTATCAATTTTACATATTAATAATTATATAGATCCGGATATGGATCAACCCGTCATGGGTGTCCCAACCCGATACAATTACCAACACTTTGCCTAGCTTGGATTTGAATTTTCTGAGTTTAAGGGTGCCACTGTTTGACTTGGCTCCCCAGATTATCCATTTGTGTTCTCATCGGAGAATTATGATGCTGCCCAAGTTGATTGGAAACTGCAAATGTAAAGTGACTTGGTGTCCTTCTTAGTAGAGGATTATTGCTTTTCTGCTTGTATGCTACATTTTTATTGGTTGATCCTGATGGTTTGGGTGACATTCAGATTGCTCATATTATTGACCAGGTGGAGGAGGGTGCAAATCCTTTCCTCGTTATTTTGGCTGGGACTATGGTTAGACTGAATTGTGTTTCTCAGGATGGAAGGTTCAGAGGAAGTCCTATGCTCTTACAAGTGAACACGATGTGTTTTTGTAGCTACTTTTAATTTCTGGGATTGATTTGGCATTTACAAATCCGGACGGATGAACAAAGGTTCATCCGGATCATTGCACCGTCCTTTAAATTCCATTTTTGTTTATCTTTTTATGTTTTTACTCATGTGTTGGATTTGTGTTTTGGCAGATTTAGCTAAGAGAAAGGTTTGGTTTGATTGATATTCCCAAAAATCTGAATACTTATATTCCCAGACAGTTAATGGCTAGTGCTCTATCTTGTTTCGCACTTCGTGTGACAGAGAATGAATGGGATGATTATCTGACCAACCGGAGAGAGGACAATATCCGTTAGCATTGCATATGGTGGTCCTTAACTAAAGTCACTGTTGAACTTTTCGGGCGATGTCTCCCTCTGGCTGGACTGCACTATTCTAGCTTTTACACTCCGTCTAGATTCTGTCGCCAATATGGTCAAGTTCAGCATATTGTGTCTCTGTTGCCCGAGTCTAAAACATCATCACTATAGCCTCAGCTCCTCACCCTTATTCGTAGTGAGTGGGGAGGCAGGAATAGGTTGACAAACCTGAGGTTCATTGGTAGTACTAAGATTGAGGACTTTCATAAGGCATAGGTGGAAGTCTAGAAACTTGAACCTTTTGCTTCTCATACCAGGAGGCTGGATTCCCTGTATGAGGCAAGCAGAGTGAAATATGCAAATGCTGGGGGTTAGAAGGTCTAAGATTCGTCATTTACTTATGTTGTTTCGTAAGAGATGTTTTCTGTAATGTGAACATTCCATTGTACCGTGAATAAGGCAATGTTTAATAAAAATGTTGTTCTATGAAATGTATGCAATTTATTGACAAAAGCTTACTACACTGATCACGCCCGAGATGCCCTATATTTCCATCTGTCCTTTACAGGTTTTACAGTTGGATATTTTCTCTCATCCCCTAATTTTTGCCTGAATGCTCCATATTCAGCGGGGGTATATTCCCTTTTTTAGAGGTAATATTTCTTTAGTCTGTCCTTGTTGATCGGTTGAGTGAACTCATTGCCGTCCAAGTCTGATATCTTAACCACGCCTTTAGGTAGAACTTTGACAATGAAATACAAACCTTCCTGGGTTGGTTAGAATTTATCCCGCGGGTCAAATGGAATTGGCTTGGCTTGCTTGCTGACCCAGTCTCCTTCTTTCATCATGCGTGGCCCAATGCCATCATTAAATGCTTATGCTAACCTCTTTTAGTACAACTAAGTATGATAGAGAGCTTTTTTCTTATTTTCCTCTAGTTATAGTAATTGTTCGTATCTCTTTTTTGTCCATTCAGTTTTTGGCAACTGTACTTCTAAGGTTACACGTAGAGACTTGCACCGTATTTCTCCTGAGAGTACCGCTTCTCCCCTGTATACTAGATAATATGGCGTTTGTTCGGTGGCACTCTTACCATTAGTGTTGTAACCCATAACAGCATATGGTAACTGTTCTAACCAATCTTTGTATGTTCAGACCATCTTTGCCAGAATCTTCTTGATTGTTTTATTAGCTGCTTCTACGACTCCATTGGCTTGCGGCCTGTATGGTGATGATTTGTGACGTTCAATGCCATTTTCTTCCAAAAACTATGCAGTTTCCTTTTGGAATTGTACTATATTATCTGACACTATATGGAGTGGAATTCCAAATCTACACTTGATTTTCTTTGCCAGAAATTCAGTCATACTGTGAGCCGTAACAACGGGAAGTGAGACAACTTCAATATATCAGGTGAAATATGAAACGCGATAATGTTGTACTTGTGGCCATTAGATGCCGTTGGTTTTATTGGTCCCATGATGTCGATTCCCCATGCAGAGAAAGGCCGAGGGGACGCGAGGTTGTGTAGTTCTAAAGGTGGGACATGGATTTGATTCCCATGTATCTAACAATAATGGCATTTGTGGACCATTTTGATGTAGTCTTTGTTCATGGTATCCCAATAATACCCTTGTCTTCATATTTTTAAGGCAAGCACAGGCCCACTCATATGGGGTCCACATGTTCAAGAATGTACATCCTTCATGACTTCTTCAGCTCCCTCTTGCATGATACATCTAAGGAGCACTATAGATAGTGATCTTCAGTATATTAGCCCCTCGTAGTAAGTATAGTTCCTGGACTAGAGCTGGATAGCAAAGCATTGCTTACTACTTGATTCTTCTGGGTATTCCCATGCTTCCAAATACTTCAAGACATCGAAGAACCATGGCTTCATGGATGGTTGTACGAGATAAAGCATTCTATTACTTTCGTAACAAGGTCAGCTAGACCTCATCATTACCAAGGATTTCATCTTTGCTCTATCTGGATCACCCCATACTACAGTGAGGGTGACCAAGGCATCTGCCATCTAGTTCTCACCTCTAGGTAAGTGGTGCAGGCTACACTTTTGAAAGTGATTTTGGATTTGATGTACATGTTTTATGTAAGGTTTTAGTTTTTCATCTCATAATTCCCACTCTTTTGCTTCTTAATTGACAATCAGCTTGGAATCCCCATGGAATAAAATTCCTTTGGCCCCTTTTGAGCTAGCAGATTCTAGCCCGTATACACGCTTCATACTCTGCCATGTTGTTAGTGATAGGAAACTCGAATTTCTTGGGAAAAGAGATCTGTTCTCCCAAGGGCGTTATGAGCAATGCTGCTATCCCAGTTCCTTTATGATTTACTGCCCCATCAAAGTACAACACCCATCCTTGAGCCATGATTACGTTGAGTCCTTCATCTGGGAATTCAAATTCAATGTGTTCAGGGGAGTCCTTCAGATTCAAGGCTAAAAATTCTGCTACTGCTCATCCTCTAATTGTTTTCTTGGTGATGTTACGGATGTCGAACTCGGTCAGTAACACTAACCACTTAGCTAACTTTCCAACCAATACAGGGGCTTCGTAAAGATGTCTCAAGGGATATATCTTAGCTACTACTTCCATAGAGTAGGATTGGAAGTAGTGTCGTAATTTTTAGGTGACCCAAATCACTGCCAAACATGTCTTCTAAACCAAATCGTACCTACTTTCATACGGTAACAGCTTCTTGCTGAGGTAATAGATCGCATGTTTCGATCCATCATCGTTTGCTTATGCCATCATAGCACCAATAGCCTCATCTTTCACAACTAAGTACAAGACCAATGGCCTCCTGGTCTTCGTGGGTTGAAGGACCGGTGAGTTGGTTAGATGTTGTTTTATCTTTTCCATTACTTCTTGACATCTAGGATTCCACTCTCTAGGTTTGTCCTTTCTTAGTAGCTTGAAAATAGGATCACAAATCATGGCTAACTTTGATATAAATAGGCTGATATACTGAATCTTCCCAAGGAAACCTCGAATCTCCTCTTCTGTTTTCGGTGTTGGCATTTCCTGTATTTCTTTGATCTTGTCTGGGTCTACTTCGATCCCTCTTTGACTAATCCAGTGCCCAAGCATCTTGCCTTTAGTGACTTCGAACACACATATCTTCGGGTTCAATCTCAAGTTATACCTCACAGCCTATTCGAGGAACTTGTCTAGTGCATTGACATGTTCTTCGCAAGTTAGAGATTTGACCATCATGTCATCAACATATACTTCCACTTCCTTGTACATCATGTCATGAAACAGGGTTGTAGCCATTCTTTGATATGTTATCCTCACGCTTTTAAGTCCAAACGGCATTACCTTGTAACAAAAAGCCCCGTATTCAGTGATGAAGGCTGTCTTCAATTTATCTATCAGAGCCATCATGATATGGTTGTATCCCGCAAATTCATCCATGAATGAATACATAGCACTAGCTGTCGCACTGTCAATAAACACATTGATATGTGGCAGATGAAAGTCATCCTTTAGTGACGCCTTCAAATCTAGGAAGTCAATGCACATTCTGACCTTGCCATCTTTCTTTAGCACAGGTACAATGTTGGCTAACCAATCTGGATATTCTACAACTTCCAGGAATCTATCTTTCAACTGTTTTTCAATCTCTTCCTTGATAAACTGAGCTCATTCTGGCCTCAACCTCTACAGTTTTTATATCACTGGTTTCATGTTTGGATCTATTAGGATGAAATGTTCTGCTGTCTTTCTGTCAATTCCTGGCATATCATAGTAGGTCCAAGCAAACACTTCTTTTCTTTTTGTTAATATTTTTTCGAATCTCTCTCTTTCTTTAGGGGTCACATTGGATGCGATCAATATTTCCTTAGGATGTTCTTTTGTGCCTAAAATGTATGCAGTTGTCTGAACACAATTAATGCTAAACATGTTCATGGTATGATCAATGAAATGCACAGTTATGGATGGAGGGGTTTTCGACCCAAGTGCCCAGGCTCTAGCGACCACGACACTACTGCTATTTAAAGTTAGGGAACACGCATTAGCCTGGTTAAGGCGTAGCGGATAAAGAGGAGTCACTATTCGAGCTGGTTCGAGATTGCCTTTTATAATGTGATGTATGACTCGATTCCGTTTAAAACAGTACTCATCATCATCACCCAGACGATTCTAGGTTTAGAATAAGCATCCCATAAAGCGCATTTTATTATTTAATTACCAAGTGAAATTATTAATTCCTTATTTTAATAGGCAACATGTGAGGGAAAGCATGTAACAACCAATAAAATTAAATTGCTCACAAATTTACAACAGATTTGACAAATAAAAATGATCCCTAATTGTTTCTAGCTCAATTTTATTATTAACCCGGCTTGTTAGTCCTAATTAATTACATGGAAAGCATACTAAAAATATTATTTTCTACTTATTTTATTTACAAAATATTTAATATATTACATGCACAATATGTTAAAAGTGAATTTCTACATGTTTTATTTCCTAACTACTTAATTAAAGTTTGCACATTAATTAATTAAATATAATAAAATAGACATTGAATGGAATATAAAAAAAAATACAAAATGATTAATAAAACATAAAAATAAATAGAATACATTCAACCTTAAAGAAGGGGAAATGATTTTCTACCAATTTTATCTAAAATTACCAACTTTAATTATTAATTTTCAATTAATCCTAAATCATGCAAATATGTGATAAAATAATAATAAATAAAAAAGTACAAAAATAATTATTACAAATCACAAACAAATATAAAATAAGTGCTATAAAGTAAATCCTAAAGAAAGGAAAGGGGAATTGAGTTCTACCAATTTTATCTAAAATTACCAACTTTAATAATTAATTAATTGATTTAACCTAGAATATGCCAAAATAGATAAATTAATTATAAGTACAAAATAAATAAATAATACAAATTACAGAATACAAAGGAAAATAAAATAAATAGTACAAATTAAATTTTAAGAAAAGAATTAAATCACTAATTCCTAAATTAATTTTAAAAATTACCAACTTAAATTAATTAATCAAATTAATGAAGAACAAAACTATGTAAATATATAATATTCATAACATTATTAGATCCCCTCCTCTCACCTAGTGGTTAAAGCTGTTATAAATTGTCTTCAAGGTCCAGCGTTCGATCCCCCTATGTGCCATTTCCTGTTTTTATTTTTTTTTTACAAAAAGACAACAAAAGAGGGCAGGACTCGAACCTAGGTCAAAGGGGATGAGTTAGAGCATGCTCAACCGTCAGGCCAAACTATATTTAGTGATGTAAGTTAACAAACTAAATGCATATGTAAAATGAGATTCTCCTACAAAATAAAACCAAGTTAGAACAAGCCATGATTCATCATAAATACCATCCAAACACTAGCCAAATCACTCTAAGACATAATGAAACATGTACCTACAAAATTTTAACTTATGAATAAACTGAATAACACACACAAAACATTTAATTAAACATTCAAACTCTTAGACTAAACTAAACAAGAAAATAATAACATAAACTAAATTAGTTCATACAAATAAAATTATTCTAGACTACCCAACATGTAAATAAAATACCAAATTAATAAGAAAACTAAGATCAATAATCAAAACAAAAGATCAAAACATTATGAACATAAGAAAAGAAAACAAGTAAAGAATAAATAACAATAAAAGAAATAAACAAGAGAAATAAAATTAAGGGAGGTCTTTGGTCATGGATGCATGGTGTGCCCTCAGAAATTATGGTATTTGTACACTTGAAGATTGAATTCTAGCAAAGAAATGAAGATTAAAAGCTAAAAAATCTTGAAGAAGACTTAATTTCCTTATGTGTTTATTTTTCTTATTTTTTTCTCTAAAATATTTTCAAAGTGTTTGATTGTGTGTTTTTCCAGAAAATAGCACTCTCTAACCCTTTTTATCAGATGAGAAAATGATCAATTTATAGGGGGAGCATTAGGGTTGCATTTTGCTTAAAACCCCTTCCTTGATTTCTTAAAAACCCCCCAAAATTGGTTATTGAAGTACCCGAGAGGGGGGGGGGGGTGGGCGCTGAATTGGGGCGGAATTTAAAATAGAAGAGGTTTTGGAGAATAGACAAAAATTTATTGTGGTTCGGTCCAACTCTTGACCTACGTCCACTTCTCCCAAATACACAATTTAGGGTTCCACTACCACAAATGGAAATTACAAAGGAGATTTCACAGGCTATCTCCAACCTTTACAAAGAGAATTACAAGGCGAACCCCAAACCTAGTGTTTATAAGGCTAACACCAAACCTAACCCAAGTGTTTCCCAATCCTCACAAAGATTGACAATTGAACGAGATAGAAAGATCACTCTGCCCAAGCAACAAATGCTCTAGAGTTCTAACTATCTACACATAATAAATTAACAAATGATTTTATTTATAAGGAAATTTAAGAAAATTGATTGCAAGAGTTTTGGCTATTTAAGAATATGTGTCATATGTTTAAACATAATTGAGAGGGGTATTTATAGCCATAAACCCCAAAAATCTAGCTGTTAGAAACTAATCAAAGTGCTTCCAACGGATAGAAAAAAATAAGCAAAAGTTAATCATCATGTCCGTCACGTGGGTGATCGTTTGATCACGTGCGTGATCCCTCCAACAGTCAGAATTTTTCAATCATTGCGTGAGTGATCAAGTTCATCACTGGCGTGATGAAGACTTCCTGAAATCAAGGCTACTGGAACTTTGGTCGTGTTGGTGATGCTTCAATCACGTGCGTGATGACAGCAATTCTTCCAAGTGATCAAGTTACATTTTGTGCGTGACATCCATCATCACGTGAGTGATCAAGTTTATCTTTGGCGTGATGAAAGCTTCCTGAAATTGAGGTTACTGGAACTTTGGTCGCGTCAGTGATGTATCAATCACTTGCGTAATGGAATGTACTTCCAAAGAGCCCAAGAATTTTTGTCTTTATCACATATGGGATCGCGTGTGTGATTCTTCTCGTGATGGGTATCATGTGCGTGATGAATTTCATTTTCCACGTGATTTACAGATCATTTTTCAAATATTGATCTTTTGCATTTTGGAATTCAACCTACACACTTAGAAAATTGATTAGATACATAAGAGAGGTTTGTCAAGCTCAAAATAAGTTAGATAGAAGACCTTTTGGCCAACAATCTCCCCCTTTTTGAGTTTGACAACCCAAAAGAAATAAGAATGAATATGTGTGCGTTTTGATTGAAATTTGCTCCCCCTCAACTTGTGCATGAGATAATCAATCCATTTCCCTCTTGCATAGAGATGGAATCCAAAATTCTCCCCCTTTGTCAACTCAAAAGCTTGCAAAAGTGAGGAATCATAAATAGAGCAAAAAAAAAAAAAATAAAGAAAGATGAAGACAATTAAGTTTAAAATATCGTCTATTTTCATTAAGAAAAGATGAATGTGTACAAGCATCAAAAACATGAAAAGAGATGATGATATGCATGAATGACTAAGAGAATAAACAGAGTGTGTTGGTTTGGCTTCAGGTGGTTTTT
>CANYLF010588181.1:0-10843 GCA_948193215.1 Bocquillonia castaneifolia | reverse complement strand
GGTAAATGTGTAGATGAGAAAAAGTATAGAGGTATGATTGGCTCACTTCTTTACTTAACTTCATCTAGACCCAATATTATGTATGCTACATGCTTGTGTGCACGTTTTCAATCATGTCCTAAAGAGTCTCATATGCATGCCGTTAAAAGAATTTTAAAGTATTTGCGTGGCACTATGCATTTAGGACTATGGTATCCTAGGAGTGTTGCTTTTGATTTAGTTGCATACTCGGATTTAGATTATGCCGGTAGTTTGATGGATAGAAAAAGCACCTCCGGTGCTAGTCAACTACTTGGTAATTGCTTAGTTTCTTGGTGTTCTAAGAAACAAGTTAGTGTTGCTTTGTCAATCGCCGAAGTCGAATATGTAGCAGCGGGTTATTGTGGATCACAAGTCTTATGGATAAAACAATAATTGAAAGATTTTGGTTTAGATGTTGGTTGCATTCCCATCAAATGTGACAACACGAGTGCCATAAATCTCTCAAAGAACCCTATCCAACACTCTAGGAGCAAGCACATAGACATTAGACATCATTTTCTTAGAGATCAGGTGCAAAAGGGTGATGTAGTATTAGAATTCATTGATATTACTAACCAATTGGCTGATATTTTTACAAAACCTCTCAATGAAGAACGTATGAACTTCTTTAAGAGTGAGTTAGGGATGCTAGATGGAAGCACCCTTTGATTTTCATGTTTTCTTTTGCAAATTCTTTAATTCATATACAATAGACATAGCTTTACCCCTTAATTTTGCTTCTCATAAGTTTAAGGGAGTAAATGCAAGTCACACAACAAGTTTGCAGCACCTTGGAGCTTAGAAAATTGTTTTTGAACCTTAACGCATTGAAAAAGTTTTTGACATGTAATTCGCGGATGCGACATGCTTAATCGTGGCTACAATATTACTAATCTTTCAACAAAACTCTCTGTTTCTTTAGTTGTGGATGCGATTTACATAATCACGCCCATGACCTAAAATAGTTTTAAAAAGTACTAAATAATTCAACATCGCGGCCGCGACCACCTTAGTCGCACCCGCGATCCTTTGTCCAGAAAAATCAGTTTTTGAAAAATTATATTCATTAAAATCATGGACGCGATTTATGCAATCGTGCCCGCGAAATTTCAAAATTTTTGAACATAAGGGCTATTTCAACATATCGCTGCCGCGATTTGATGCATCGCGCCCGCGACTCATACAGTTTTTCAAAACTTCTAGCCATTACTAGTCGTTGGAAAATGACTAGTAGGTAGATTTTTAGAGTTTTTCAAGCCTTCAAATGCTCCAACATGCCTATATATACCCCCATTGCATATGTGAAAGGGTTTACAACCTCTCTCTCAACATTTCAAAGCTTTCTAGGACATTTTCTCTTATACTCCTCCCTCTTTAGTGCTTTGAAATTCCTTTTTCTTGTGCATAATCTGTTTATCATTCATCATCATGGACAAAAACTAACTAGATCCTAAAAAGGAAAAGAAAAGGCACAAGAACCACTTGTTCCTTATCCAAAAAGACATAAAACCGGTGTCATTATCCAAGAACCAGGTTCTACTCCTGCCATTCCTTAACCTCAACCTCAACAACAACCCACCAATGGCAACCCAATTGAGACCATGTTTGAGACCCTCACCATTGATGAAAAGGTGAGGTGTAGGACTTTAATGGGTAGGGAGTTCTCTGAAATAAGGACCCTCGGTGCTGCCTCTGGGTTAGGGATGAAGTAATAGGCCTTCTCAAGAATCTGTCATTCCTTAAGTTTGTTAGGCCTCTCTACCTTAGCTACAAGAACTTGAACTATAAGTTTCTTTCCTCATTGGTGGTCAACAAGAAGCTAGGAGGTGATTTAGGCTACTATGGGATGAGCTTCAAATAGTTTGGGAAGAAGGTGACCATGAAGAAGCAATAAATGGATGAATGCTTCGGATTCTCTCCTAGGGGTATAGCCACCTTCAATGAATCTTCCATGGAAATCCAAGACTTTTAGAGGGAGATTGCATGTACTCCTAGGTTTAGAGCCTCACATTCCCAAGCCAAGAGCCTCAACACTCTTGCCCTCTTCATTCTTCACAAGGCCATTGTGAATTCTGTTTCTGCCAAAAAAGACGGCAATGACAAAATATCACAAAAGACCTTCTCTTCATCCATTGTGCTGTTAAAGAAGAACCTATACAAGCTGCCTTCTTCTTCATTGACCATCTTCTTCACCTCCGAAATGCCAAAACAAGAGCAATTATGATTGGCTCCTTTATGACCCACATTACTCATTTTCTCTCCTTTGATTGCACCAAACCCCAAGTCTACCCTCTTTCCCATGGATTTTCAGTTGATTTGAGCATCATGGACCTTGACTATTTTATCAAGAAGGTGATCATAGTGAGGAAGCAAGAAAATGGCATCTATCTCTATTTGGGTGGTGTCACTGATGAGGAAAGGGAGGCTAGACTAAAGGAGAAAAAAGATAAAGCAAGAGAAGAAAGGGAGGCAAGACAAAGGGAAGAAAGAGAAAAGGCAAGAGAGGAAGGGTCTAGGGCTGGATTAAGAGAGGAAGGGGAAGGAATCCCTCATGGTGAACCAATTCCTATTCCCCCTATTGACATTAGGGATATGAGGCAAGAGGAAACCTCTTCATCAACTCTCATGGACATCCTTGCCTCACTTAAGAGGATAGAGGACAAGCTTGTTACCCAAGAGGCATTCAACAAGAAGATAGAAGTTCGTTTGGATGATCAAGATGAAGACTTAACCTCTCTCCATCAAGAACTTCAAGCCATTCATGCCAAGCTTGGGATGGACCCTTGTGACCATGATGACTTCTAGACTTGGCCTTAGTGTCCTTATGTCCATTGCATCTCTTTCATGCATTCTCGTATTTTTTTTCATCTCTTTGTTTCCATCATATATATATTTGTTATCTATTTTATGCTCCCTTGTATTCATTCATGCTTATTTACTGAATGAAATTTTATGTTTTAATGGATATTCTATCTTTTTTTAATTATTGTTCTCTTATGTTCTTTATTATTATTGTGCTTTTGAGTTGATAAAGGGGGAAAAATCTCCTTGTTTTATTTTTTTCAAAACCTGGCACAAGTTGAGGGGGAGCAATTCCATCAACTCACACACTTAACTCCTTTGTTTTTAAGTTTTTTAACTTAATTTCTTTCATTGTCAAACTCAAAAAGAGGGAGATTGTTGGCCTTAATGGCATCAATCCATCTTATTTTGAGTTTAACAGCCTTTTATCTTTGTCTAACAAAGTTTCTAAGTGTGTAGGTTGTCTTTCAAACTAGTTTTAGATTTTTCCTGTAAATTGCGCCCAGGATAAGGGACATCGCGTCAGTGGCACGATATCGTGTCCGCGATCACACAATCGCCCCTGCAATATGAGACACATCCCACCCGCGAAATGCAGCTCGCGCCCAAGACATTTTATGAAATATTTGAAGGGTCTGTTTGCTTAGATCGCGCTCGCGACCACTCAAATTACACCTACGATTTGATGAGATAGAAAGTCCAAGGTTTGAAGACTACTTAGGCCACTGAGGTCAGGCCAGCGACAAGTTAAATCACACCCGCGATTTTATCGAACAGAAAGCCATTCTCAAAGGTAACCTCTGCATGGTCATTTCACGCCTGTGATGGAAAATGTCACCCCCGCGGCATTCAAGGAAGATCCTGAAAAAACTAGTAGTTGGGAAGATTGCGCCTGTGACTGATGGAACCGCGCCCGCGATCTTACACATTTTAGTGCATTTAATGTAAAAGTAACTAGACGTTGTAGACACCTTTGGGGTTGTTTCTAACAGATAGTTTTGGGTATTTTGGCTATAAATGCCCTTCATAAATGTTCTTCAACTAAGAACATTAATTCTTTGATAGCCAAACTCTTGTGAATTTATTTCTCATCTTTGTAATTAATTTTTGTTTGGTTTGGGTAGCTAAACCTCTAGAGCATTTGTTGCTTGGGTTGAGTTAATTAGTTATCCATTGTACTAGTGTCAATTCTTCATGAGTTGGGGAAACACTAGGGTTGGTTGTGAGTTAGCCATTTGTAAAACTCATTGTAAAGGTTTGGTGTTAGCCTCTTGGAAACACTAGCGTTTGTGAGTGAGCCTTGGGTAAAACTCATTGTAAAGGTTTGGGATAGCCTTGAAATCCCTTGTATCACTATTGTGGTGTAGTGGAACCCCAAAGAGGTCTTTGGGAGAGTGGACGTAGGACAATTTGGGTCCGAACCACTATAAAATCCTTTTGTGTTCATTCTACTTCATCTCCATTCATTCTTAAATTTTTAATTCCGCACCAATTCACCCCCTTTTTGGTATTTTAGTTTTTCAAGGTGATCTCCAGGACCGGCAATCCTCTGATGGTGCTTTACTTACCTTGCGCCGTGATGCCTTTTTTATTGATCGAAGCCATTTTTGGATTGAGCATAGCGTCTTTCGCGTTCCTTTTTTTCTTCTTTCTATGACAGCAGCTGTGGGCCCAGCAAGTGCTTCAAAGTCTTGTAGCAATGCTAAATGAACTATCATGATATGAGTGAATGCCAAATATGTCATGAGTGTAAATGCATTTAAGAAAGAAAACACTATTCAGATAAAATGAAAGGTAGATTCTCCATTTATTTGATTACAGGCACATCACAGAGTACAAGTATGGCACATTCTCTAGCTAGCAACCCAGTTGCTAAGTCTCCAAATGCTCTAGATCTGGGATCCTCCCTTTGTCGATGAGATCCTGGATGTTATGATGGAGTGCCAAGCAATCATCAGTAGGATGCCCATCTGTCATGTGAAATGTACAAAAGGTTCTGGGTATGTACTTGCGGGAGTTTGGGTTTGCTGGCTTGGCTGTCGGCTGCGGCCATAATAGATCTAACCATTGGAGATACTCAAAGATGGCCGAAAGAGAAAATGGCAGTTTGGAGAAGCACCTGGGTGTAGACGTGCTGGTTACATTGGTTCTGTCACCTCTAGAGCTGTCAGAATGAACAAGTATTATCTTCCCTATGTCTATGAAACTTCTGAGAATGCTTTTTAGTCTAAAACAATTGTTTATTGGGTGGCCTTCAACCTGATGGAATTCACAGTAAGTTCAGCCATAAAGTGAGGGTTGTTAAAAGTCGGGTCATGTGGGGTAGGCTCGGGGATGATAAATCCCTACACGGCCAAACCCTTGTAAATCTTTGATATAGGCTGCTCATAGTCAAAATATCCGTAAGGGAGTGGGGTGAGCTCCACCATGGGTTTCCTAGTGTCCGTAAAATGAGGGACATTTCCTCTCACATCCAGGTATTTAAGGATGTGGTTCCCAATAGAATGTCAGAACTATTGATACTCTGCTAAAGGTTGGAAGTGGTAGTAGGTGTTATCTTAGGGAGTGTTTGTCGTTGTTTCCAGGGTACTGTGTTGGGATTGGTGGATGGTTATGGGGTCGTGTTTAGCTACGTGAAAGTCGAGGGAGTGATCAGTGGGTTTGCTAGATCCTGAGTGGTATGTAGTATGGTTCGGCAGGGTGCAAGACAAGGTTTGGAGTTACAAGTTCCTATAGTTGGGGATTACTTGAAGTGTGGGCAAGACTATTGCTGAGGGCAGGCCATGGGACATGTTGGATTTATAGTTTTGTGTTGACCCTGGATCGTTCTATCCTCGAGTTGTACTTTCTTCTAGAATAATGTTTGACTGGGTGACCTTGCCTAGAGGGCGGTCTTCTCGGATTTCTCATACCAATGCACGTACTTCATTCTGAGTAAGTGTCGAATTAATGGCGTGTTGAACGGGTTAGACATTTCCTGCAAGTTACGAGGTTAGGACTTAAATGAAATGTGCATGCTCATGATGTTTAGTGATTTGTGCAGAAATGTATAATACTATCATGGAAAAGTATCTCTCAAGTTTTGAATCTCCTCATGATTTAGGCATCAAATGAGAACGAGCGCAGGGATCAGGAGATTCTCCTCAATTTGGCCTTTTCTTTTATGTGTGCATAAGTTCATGACATCCCAAGCAAGAACACTCATGAAAGCCCTAACATGACGTATATGCATACATTAACAACATTGTTTCCATTATAGATGATACTTTACAGGGAAAATTGATGATCTATTTTATTTATCCGAATCACTTCTCCGGGCCTAGCTACCTAATGTTCCGTGCTTCTTCCTCTCCTGTTCTTCTTTCGCTCTACTTCTATATGCCTCAGTATACTGGGTAGTTCTTCCCTATGTCATTTTGCCACATAGTCAAAAAGCCAATTACCTTCCTCCTGAGTTAGAGGTGCGGCTTCTGAGATTCGCCAATCACCTTGTGTATTTGCGGGGTGTGTAGCAGTAGAAGTAGGATCAAATATATGGTGCCAAGCCTCTCCGCCCCATTCAACCATGTACCCTACGGTCCCGTCTCCTAAGTTGATAAGTTTTTCCTCTATTACCAGGTCTGATATTTCCTCGATGAATCTTTGGCAGTTCCCCACATGATGTCCTATTGACTGGTGATATCGGTAGTATTCTGTAGTGAGATGATCGGGAGTGCCATAAATGGGCTGGTTAATTGGCATTAGGTATCCTTTGCTCACAAGGTCGGTGAAGATTGTGTCCACAGTGTATAAAACGGTGCATGGTGGTCCTTTTAGTTGAAGTGGGGGTTCCTATCCCCACAGGAAAAGACCAGGAAGCATCACCTTGAGCCTTTCATGTTTTTCTGCTTCTATGAAAACTATGTAGCCCCCTTCAGTGATGGCGATGGTCTGATTAAAGTAGAGTTCATTCACAACCCTTTTGAAACTACCACACTCATCAATGTAATGCCCAAAACCTTCATGATAACGACAGTAAGCATATGGTCTATAAACTGGATTTCCTTCGATTGGTGGTAAGGGCGTCCCGATTAATAGTCCACGTTCTTTTAGTCTCTCGAAGACTTCTGTCGGCCTCCACTTCTTACCCTGAATGTAGTTGCATCCATTATATTCACCACTGGGCATAATAATTTTGCAAGTTTCTAAATGTGAGTTAAGGACATATTTCTCCACTCCTATTCGTACTAAGGTCTCATCATCGATCAAACATTGTATCACCTTCCTTAAAGTTTTGTACTCATCAGTTTCATGCCCCCAGGCTTTATGGTACTCATAGTAAGTTCATTCCCTGTAACTGGGTGTCCTGACAAATGGCCTCAGATGCACCAATTTAGGATGCAATATGCCCCATCCTCTTAGCATAGCAAAGGTATTCTATTTGGTTGCTCAATATATATCACCTGCGGGCATCCGGTATGGCTATCGATGAACTAGAGCCAGAGCTTTCAACCTTATGGTGAGGGTAACTGGAGCTACTTACCATTTTTAGCAGTAGGAAAGGGGTTAGCATGATAAAGAAATAAGAAAATTGTTAGCTGTACAAGTAACAATTACTGCCAATTGGTTGGCCTTCCAACCTTATTTCTCCCACACACGCATTCCGTTTGTTAAAAGTTCATTTCCTAGGTAGGCTGGGGTACTTTATTTCATCAACAGGGGATGATAGTACCGTCGTATATAAGCATTCTCTCAAGCTATCATAGCAAACAATTGTACTTATGATATTTGAGTCTATATCCTTGTACCTAAATTCTGTCTTTAGGCGGACAAAGTTCTGGCATAGGATTTAGGCTTAACGATCATAAATACTCATGGCAGTATTACAACAGGTAGGATTAGCTGGTGCAACTTAGTGGAAACTTCTATGGTCATTACACACTGGGCTTTGACTCTTAAGTTTGGCTAAAAAGGCTCCCACAGAGTCGGACTCCCATTAACCATTGCTAGGATGGTAGAAGATCCTGTATGGGCTTCCCATTAACCGTGACTCATTAAACCATTGCTAGGATGGTAAGCCAGGTAGGATTCCCAATCACTGTTAGTGGTCCATCAATAATATAATCTAAGAAACTAGTGTGGATCATTGGATCGCATTATTGATGGTACCGGGGTTTATTAAGGACCCTAAAATTGCAGAACTACGTGTTATGCAAAGGAGAACAATGATCAGATTAATATGGGAAATTGCTTGGAATCTTCATTCATTTTACTTGTGAAAACTTCCCCCCTAGTGGAGTCGCCACTATGGACAGAGCGCTTAGGACCTGCCTGTCGGTTGGTGTCCAATGGCACTGGTGATAGACTCACTAAATGGATTTTTATAATTTTATGAAAACAATTGTGGAGTTGCCACCCGAATTGCATCGGGATCACCTAGTGATTAACAAATAGATAGATTCCTCAAGAATCCCCATTTGTCATCACACCAAATGATTTCTAGGTTCGGAACTCGTCATCCATTCTTGGGGCAATTTCCCATTTAATTAAGTAATGAGGTCATTGTTTCCTGCCAGAGACAAACCATATAAAGCGATAAATCATCCAGAAAGTAGGATGCAATGAATGGGCGTTCCTAATATTGTTTCTAATCAATTTTAATCCTGTATTAGGTCTGTTGTAGTTAACCCTGATTGATTAAGTGCTGGTTGCTGTATTTGGTGGGTTAGCCAAGTGGATTATTATCTTATTTATTTACATGCATAATATCCATAGTCAGTTTCTACGTACTTTTACGTTTATTTTACAGGTTAATGTTTGCACATTAATTTATTCATTATTTACCCGGAGTATGGGAATGACAATAATATACATACACCTTTAAAAAAAGGAAAGGTAAAATGAGTTTCTACCATTTTATTGTACTTATTACCGGGTTTACTTATTAAATGTCTGATTTAATTATTTAGTGTTTAAATCTAGGTGATTGACTATAAATTAAACAGGGTTTAGAAAATCTTACCGATCGATTGATTGGTCCCAGAGAGGACTTATCAGTCGACCTTGAAGCTTCAGAATAGCTCAGATGTCCAGGCCATTTGTTGGCATTTTGTGCATGGGCTATGCGTGGAGGTCCGACTGGACCTTTGTTGATGGTTTGGTCAGATCTTTGTTTAGGCTAGGCCCAAGTTTGAAAAATAATTGAAGCATGTGGGGCATTCGGTTGAACCCTGGTCGTCTGACTAGACGTCCCAAGGCAAGACAGAAAGATCCGGCCAGACCCATAATCAGCTGCTGGAGGTGATTTGATCTAGTTCGTACCTGTTTATTACATGTCTTTTGAATACGACGCACACATGATGTAAATATAACTTCCTAAGGTATAGAGGAAACCTAAGCCTTAAATGTGATGAACTGTTACAAGTCAAATATATTTATGGATTCAGAGACATGTTTTAATCCTTTTGTTGTTTGGTTGAGCTTCGAGGCTACGTCCGCTCTCTTCCTAATTCATCACCTCAACCACAAGGGTCCATGTATGCAAGGAAATAACATAATGAACTTAGTTAAATATAAACATGCAAAGTTATAGTAGCTTAAAACATCTGAATATCAATGGAATGATACAACCAAAACCTTATTTTTACAATGTATGGATGCTAGAATGATCCTTATAATCGTTATAGTTTTAGTTTGTTACCGTTCTATTGATTAGTCGGAGAACCGGAGATGATAAAGCTGTGCTCCCTCTTCTCTCCTTTTCCTCTTGCTGAAGGATTTGTTGCTTAGTGTCGAAGTCGTCTGTGTGTGTGCAAGTGGTAATAATTGCCTCCCCCTTTGCAAGGTGTTGAAGCAAGGGTTTTATAGTGCAGAGCAGTAGAAGCACGTAAGCCTACTGCTGTATTGTCAAATCATTGCTCTACAGTGAATAATCATGATTACCCCTACGAGCCTAGGGCAAAGATCCGGCCAAATGAATGCAAAGGTCCAGCTAGACCTTCACTTGACATGCCTTAGGCTGTTTCTTTTCTTGGGCTTTTGGGCCTAGCCAAGTTCATCTAATGGTTTGGCCGGATGTTTGGTGGTCCGGCTGAACCTTTAGTGTTCAGGCCACTATCTTTGCCATTTAATTGCACAGGATAAATCTTATAAATAAATAGTTTGCCTTAAAGTCTTTCGGTTTAGTCTTAAAGATCTAGTATCCCAAAATTCAGTGTCTACAAGAATAGGCAACCAAAAAAAGAAGATATTTATACTTTGATGACATGTCCTCAGATGAGGAATGGATAACTGAAGAATCCAATCTTGTTGAATTATGCACCGAAGATTGGCTTGGAGTATTGGATGGTACAATGAGAGAAGAAGATGAAATAGATAAAGCAACAATTGAAAAGGATTTAGGAGGTCATGAAGGTGGAGATAATGCTGAGCTACATGACAATATTACTAATGAAACCGATCAACCATTAGATCCTTTAGGAGGAATGGAAGTAACCAACAAAAGTAGTGCTAATTTTGTGGAAGTACCACCAATGATGATTTCCGTGGCATTGGTAATCAGCTTGAAGTTGACAGTGATGGAGATGAAAATAGTAATGATAGTGAGGCTGGTTGCAGTTTAGGTGCTGATTTGCACAAGAGCTTCGATGAACTCTTCTAGATCTATTAATGTGTTTAATTAATATAATAGCATTAGCATGCTATCAGTTAAGCACACTTAGGGGTTGTTTGGTATGCTTAAAAATGAGGGGGAATCGGAATGGGAATGAATGATTCCCATTCTTGATGTTTGGTTGAGCTAAATTATTGAGGGAATGGGAATGGGATAGCCCCCTCAATGGGAATCTCCCATTCCCTCTACTCATAGGGAATGAATTTTTTATTCATATGGTAATCAAGCTAAACCATTATTAATTGTTTAAATTAATGAAAATTTACATGTAATATTTATATTTCATAAATGAAACATATAAAATGATAAAAATAATAAAAATTAAAATATTTTAATATTATAAATAATTAAAAATATTGTTACAAAATT
>CANYLF010587976.1:0-15764 GCA_948193215.1 Bocquillonia castaneifolia | reverse complement strand
TGTGAGCCTTAGTAAACACTAGGTTTTGAGTTAGTCTCGGAAATACTCTTGTAGAGGTTTGGTATGAGCCTAGCAAACACTAAGTTGTGAGTTAACTTTGGAACATTCTCATTGTGTAATCCTTGATGGATAGTAGAACCCTAATTGTGTATTGGGAGAGTGGACGTAGGACATTGGTTGTCTGAACCACTATAAACTACTCGTGTTCATTCTTGTGTGTTGAAGCTTAAGTTTTTAATTTCTAATTTTGCACCAATTTACCCCCTCTTGGTATTTCAAAGAGGAAAAAAAATACATATTTTTTCTAATTATATATCATAGTTTTAGATATTTCAAAAGTTAATTAGCCTAAAATATTACATATTTTCTTATAAGTTATTATTCCCTCCATTCCATATATCTAGTTCATTTTTGCTACTTTTAGTGCCCCAAAAATATAGTCCATTTTGTAATTTCAATTAGTAGTATTCTATAAATTGTCTATAGGCCCAATAGCCTTTTATGGCCTGAACTTTAGGCCATTTTTCAAATATAGCCCCAACTTCAAAAAGTTTTCAGTTAGTACCTGGTACTTTTCGAATTGATTCAAATATAGCCAACTCGATGTTGGCGTGTGTTTTGGCTGAAGTGGCTTGCTGACGAGGCTCTCATTGCTAACTTGGCATGTGTTTTGGCTGACGTGGCTTACTGATGCGGCTGCCACGTTAGCCAAAACACATGCCACGTCAGCAAAAACACATGCCACGTCAGTCAAAACACATGCCACGTCAGCAAGCCACGTCAGCTAAAACACATGCCAAAATCGAGTTTGTTATATGTGAATCAATTCGAAAAGTACCAGGAACTAATTGAAACTTTTTGAAGTTGGGGCTATATTTGAAAAATGGCTTAAAGTTCAGGCCATAAAAGGCTATCAGGCCTTGTCTATATTACCTGCTAATTAATGAATTTAGTTGTACTTACACGGAAATTATAACACACACTCATTAATTATTTTATATTGTATTTTTGAGAGATTCATATCATTTGTTGTCCACAAACTAACTTTCTAAGATATTGTGTTTTTAAAATTGGACTATATATATATATATATATATATATATATATATGAGACGGAGGGAGTATAAGAAGTGATATAATATGAAATATTTTTTTAACCAAAACTCTATTAAGTTATAACCTCCCCTTTATAGTAAAAACATTTATAGATCCCAACAATATAATTGTATGGAAGTTTTACTGTATATTTATGAAAGATAAATCAGTAGTGTTGTGAATTTGTTCTTGGCCGTTACCTATATTTATATATAAATACAATAAGGCCAACTGGCCAAGCATTTCTATTGAGTGTTTTAAAAATCGGACCGGTGACTGAACCAATTAAGTCACCGATTCACAGTTTAACCAGTTCAACCGTCGGTTCGACCGTTTAAATAAACTAAACTAAACAAATCTTAACCCACGTTAAAAAAAAAAAAAAACTCTTGACCCAAAGCCTTTTTTTTTTTTAGTCAAATAAAAAAGAAAAAGAAAAAGTGACCCACCCATTAAATGCCCTTTCGTTTTCCTTTCTTTTCTCCCTCTTCCTTCTTCCGATTTTTCTCTCCCTAGATTCCTTCCTTCTCTCCCTACCCCTTCCTTCTCTCCCTCCTTCCCTTGTACTATAATCACATAATCTTTGCAATTTTTTTTCATCTCAACTGTATTCCCTTTCCATACTGTGTCCCCTTTCCTTGATCTTTATTTCTTAAGTTTTTATATTAAATTCATGTTATTTTTATTGTTTTGTTTTGTTTTCCCTTCACACACAAAAACAAGTATATTAGAGTTTAACAAAGTACAGATTATGGGCAAGAAACTAAAAAAGATAAGGTCTTTTCTGATTTAATTAATGGTAGATAAAGGTTAAATATTCCTTTCATTTACATCTTTTTCCTTTTTTTTTTTTTACTTATAACTGTTGAGTTTCTTTTTTATTTTGAGAAATTAGAGGTTGACGAATTTGATAAGCAAATACTAAAGATATGATGGTTTTCATATATTGTTGAGTTGGGAAAATATATTTTAGGGAT
The DNA here is from genome assembly GCA_948193215.1 of Bocquillonia castaneifolia. Lineage (NCBI taxonomy): Eukaryota > Viridiplantae > Streptophyta > Magnoliopsida > Malpighiales > Euphorbiaceae > Bocquillonia > Bocquillonia castaneifolia. The sequence goes on along the minus strand of CANYLF010587976.1, from coordinate 13,692 downwards.
TCTGTTCTTTTTATAATCTGGAAAAATATAATTTGGTTTTCATCTTTCTGTTCAAAGGCTTGATTTTTCTTTGGTTATTCAAACCAGATGGTTTTCCTGGTTTTGTCGGTTTTCCGGATTTCCGGTTTTATAAGGAAATCGAACCAGATTGGCCTCCGGTTCCTGGTTAAACCAGTTGAACCGGCCGGTTCGGTTCGATTTTTAAAACCATTCTTTTAATACATAAATTTACATATCTATATATGACACAAGTAGGTTTCTTTTTCTTTCATCATTTGGATTCAAGCATGTCAGGGGATGAACCATTTTCCACTTCAAGGAACAGTTTAGTTTTTCCCAGCTAGGACAATAATTTCTATTGTGCTGTAGCTTAATATTGATTTTTTTTTCCTTTTCTCAATATAAAATGTTGCCCTTTGGATTTTTTCAGGTCTAGCTATTTCATTGGAATTTCTTGTTTGGAGACTAATAGTTTAGGTCTTTCTTTTACTTTTAAGTTAAAGATAATTCAGAGGTGATTTACCAATAGATGGGAAAGAAAGTCATTTGCCTTTTTATCAAATATCTTTGTGGACTATGATTTTCAAGGGACAATAAATACTTGGACGACCAATCCCGGGAAACCTTAATTTATACAATTATGCATTCTTCAATTAAGGGTGATTTGCTATGAACAAGAGTTTATTAATTGTACCAACGGCTAACGGAACGTGGTGTGAGTCATTTTTCCATTAAATAAAAGGTTTAACATACAACAACTTCCTCCTCCGATCAAAAATAAATAAATAAATAAAGAAGGAAAAAATAGCTATTTTTTTTATCCTATATAGAAAAGTTAATAGTATAAGTGACATTATTTAAATACCTTAATGTTTACTGTAACGAAAATAATTTTGGATTGTGCATTTAATAATTTTTATATTTCTAAAAAAAGAGTACTTTAAGAACAAGTCAAAGAAAAATATTTGTAATTTTTATCACTTAATTAAGTTTCTAGATAACCTTTTATCAACCGATGAAGAGCCCTAACCCTAGCCATCAACCCCCTAATCACCACCAAACCAACCACCGTGCCACCTATTTCCCCTAAAACATCTCAACCTTCACCAGAATCACTTACAACTAACCCCTCAGTGATTTACTTTGAGGGTTACTGTAAAATCCTCAAGTTTAATTATATACATTAGTTGTTAACTGACATCATTAGTATGTTTAATTTTTATTAATTGTGCATCCTTGAGCATAATTGTGTGTAATATGGTGCACAATATCTATTGGTAGAGTTATGATTGTGAGTTTATGGAAGCATGGGTTAGTAAGGACCTAGCTGAAAGAAAAGTTAGAGGAGCTATTTTGTAAAAGAAGTATGAGAGTAGGATTAAAGAGTTAGTAGAATTATGTTTGAGGGGTTGTGTAGGAAAAGTGTTTCTAGAAGGGGACAAGTATCTTACAACAAATTAAAAAAAACAACAAGTGGAAAGCAAGGGAGAGTGCTAGATGGCAATTAAATAAATGATGATGATGATAATAATAATAATAATAATAATAATAATAATAATAATATACAATTAAACCTCTTTAAATTGATACTCTATAAATTAATAATGTTATTATTTAATAATTCTACTATCTAATAATTAATACAAAATACCACATACTTACATGTAAATATTAATTTATAGAATCATCAATCTCCATAAAGATTCTCATGTATATTGCTCATTTTATATAATTATTTGCATCTTAAAATGTATATATTTAAAAAATATTTTATTATTTATAAAAAAATGAAGTATTTTGGTAAAATACATAAAAAAATTTCATTTATCGATAAACGAAGATTTTTTTCACAAATTTATCTTTATATTAATTATACAAACTACATAGAAATATATAATAAAGTATACGATATTTTTATACGAATATTCTATAAATTAATAACCTCTATTATTTATTTTTTTTATTCCGCATATCATATTAATTTAGAGAGGTTCTACTATGATTAAAGGAGGGGATTCAAACATGAGACTCCCCACAAGTCTCCGGTAGAAAAAAATTTTTTATTATTTTTTTATTGTGAATTCAATGACATCAATTTTATTTGTAACCAAAAACATCAGTTCAAAGGACATTTTTAACATTCATCAACTGTTATTTTGGAAAGAGCAAATCAAGCTCTTAAGCTTGCACTTTTTTTAAAAAAATCAAGTCCCTTTTTTTTTTAGTTCGGGGAGGGGGATTTAAATCTGGGACTCCCCGATCCAATCCGATACATATATCTTAACCACTAAACTATGTCTTGGGAGAACAAAAATTAGGTCTCTTAAATGTAAATGAATTGATTTGAATTTTTCAACTATATAGATTAATTGATGTTTTTTTTGATAATTTATAGATTAACTGATATAAATTTTTCTAAAACTTATCATTTGATATGTGTAGATCAAACGAGTTAAGTAACTTTTGTTGTTATAATTTTATAATTAAACCCTAAAATACAGTTTAATTCTAATGCATTAAATATTTTGTGTTTTTCTATTTTTACCCTTTGATTAGAATAAGAAAAAATGCATCGGAATTTTTATAAATGTTATTAATAAGGACATATAAAAAAAAATTAAGTGACAGATATTAAAACTTAATAATTTTTTTAGACATCAAAAAGAGATCAGATTAAGGAAGTTTTGTGGGACGAGGAAGTATGTCATTGTAAATCTATAACTCACAATTAATCATATTGATGTCTAAAAAAACATATTTATATTGATAAAATGAAAATTATTTAGGGACTATTAATGAAAATTACCAAGGAAGTTTTCACAATTAATCTATGACTCACAATTAATCATATTTATATAAACATCCATATTAATGCCACATTATGGATCAAAAGTTAAAAAGTAAATGTGAAAACTAATGGCTGAGATTTTTATAGTGTAAAATTAAAGTTGTTAGTGTAAAATTAAAGTTGTCAAACTACAAATTATTAATAATTATAAATTATCGATGAAAATTATTCTCTGATTTGGCCGCAAGTTTCAAGTGTTCAATGACGCCCAACAAAATACAACTCATTATGCCCATATTATTTAAACCTTACAGCATCACCCTCATATGGGCAATTGTCATTAACTATCTCGACAAAGATAATAGGATTAGAATTAGCCAAAGACATAGTATCCATTTGGTTCACGGAATGGAATAAAATAACTATTCCTAGAGAGTAATTATATAAAAAATAAAATAATTGTTTCATATAAAATTGATATTTTTATATTTAGTTCATCCATAAGATGTAATTCTATAATTTTATGAAATACTAATTCTTTATAATGTGTAAAGAATAGTAATTTTTAGTGTCATGGAATAATTATTCTATTCCAATCTATGAATCAAACCCCACTAACAATATAAACTCTTCGGATCGCTTTGACGACAAAGAAAGAATGAGAAAAATAAAATATTAAAAATTTTGATATGAGGATTCCATATCAGTATTTCCCATTAAATTGAGCTTGGATCTTTAATTATGTTTAAAATATGTTAGGGGCTGACCTGTACTCCATTGATTATAATAATCGTTGTACTGAAAGACACCTTTAAACAAATGAATTGTGTCCAAAGACTATGCCATATACATGATGACCGCAAAGGGCCCTAAAAGTTTTTTTCTCTCTTTTTTACACATAAAATAAAATAAAATAGACCCTACAAATTCCATCCGCCAATTACCAGTGACATTTCAGTCTGCGTATGACATGCATAAAATAAATGCATGAGCATACTTCCGAGAAAAATTGAAATTCATTCATTCATTATAATAAAAGAGTATGAGTTGATAAAAATATATAAAAGCAAGAACAATTAATAAGTATATAAATATGAATCTCACATGATCAATGAAGAAAACTTCTTTAAATCTTTTCCAAACGAACAAGGTGGCTATGTCTTACGACAAATTGACTCTAATCTGGTCTTAAAACGAAACTGCTTGAAAAATAATTAACATAAAACTTCTCATCATAATCAGTGTCATCACCATAAATGCTTCCCATGAAGAACCATAAAATTCCAATAATGGAATTGACAATACCCCTCATAGAAGAGGAATACGAAAAAGGCATAAAAGCTAAAACCCCTATGAGAAGAGGAATAACAGATTTAAAGATCTGTATTTATTTAAATATAAGATAAACTAAAATATAAAATCTGGTGGTCCACCGCCAATGATTTGTACAGTCGGCGGTGGCCAAACAAGAAAACTTTAGAAGAAACAAAAAAAAAGAGAGAAAAAGAGAAAAGTATGCATGAGCATACATGAAAGCGTTAGCCACTAAGTAACAATATATATACTATTAAGTGCATGTTTGGTTGAGTGGATGGAGTTAGCGTTTAGCGTTTCAAACTTCATCTGCTAGATTCAGGTGCTTGGTAAATTCTTTTAAAAGCAGCGGATGGAGATTTCAAACGTTAGCGGTTGTAAAAATATAACTAAACGCTGAAACGTTAGAAATTCTAGCTGTCAGCTATACGCAGTCCGTTGCTCGCCATCCACTGTCCACTATCCATCAACAGCTGGATTATAACTGCTCAACCAAATAGGCCCTAAAACTCAAATTAATTTTCACAATTATATTGAATTATATCTCCCAAATTTAGTCTATAGTCTAATTATATAAATATTACAATCAATATGAGAGTCTCTAGTTCAAATTCCCTCCACCACCGACTATAAAAAAAAAAAAATGTGTCTATCTATCTATAGCTATAATCTATAATATATATCAATAATATATGTAAAATCATAGATATGATGAAAATTTGAACTAACTAAAATATTTTTGTTATTTTATTGTAAAGATAAATTCACTTTCATCCTAATCCGTAAAACAAAAGGATTATATAATATTGTTGTAAAGTTAATAAATTATTAATTTTATCCTAGTTCAAATTGGATAAGAAAACAAATTCTTCCTATATATAAAATTTATTTTTTCTCTCTCTCTAAAAAACAATAAAGCTAATTTCACAAATCTCTTCATCATTCAAGCTATTAAAACATGAATTGAAGATTGAAGGTTAAAGATAAAGAAAGGTATATATAAATTTTTTTATTTTTTTGTCATGAATTTTGTGTTTTTAGTTAGTTTGGGTGTTTTATTTCTATAACATTTAAAGACTAATTAGTAATCAATTTAGACCATATTTATAGTAGAATTAATGATGAATTAGTTTATATTGAATTTTTTTGTAGGAAATATGGATTTTTAATGTGAAATTCGCAGTTTGAAAGTGCAACACATTCGGTGGACTATAACATGAGCTAGAAGACTCGAAATTGAGTGATTCAAAAGCCTAATTTCAAAATAAAATTGATATTACGATTTTCATGAATAAGTTGTTGCCATTTACAGATTGTGAATACCTGAAAAGTGAGTTACAAATCAGAAAGTTATGTGCAGTCTTGGTTGAATTCTGAAATTTAAAAGAATTAACTATTTGGAACTAATTAAAACAAGTTATAATCCTTTTATGATTTGTTGGCAGCTATGGTTAGGTCTTGAGATGTTTGAATAGATAAAAATAATGAAGCTAATTTAATAAATTTCTCCATTATTCAAGCTATCGAATCACATATTAAAGATTGAACTCATTATTTAAAGTCTATTTAGTAATCAATTTAGATAATTTAGATTATTTTATAGTAGAATTAGTGATCAATTAGTTTAGTTAAATTAAATTCGTATTTATATTGAGTTTTTTTAGGAAATTCAAATTTTCAATGTGAAATTTGTAATTTAAAAGTGCAACACATTCGACAGACCATAACTTGATTTAGAATACTTGGAAGTGATTCAAGAGTCTAAATTTAAGAACAAATAAATATCTACAACTTTTTTGAAGAAGGTCCTGGCCATTTGAAAAATGTAAATACCTGAAAATTAAGCCATAAATAAGAAGCAATGTGTAGTTTTGGTTGAAATCCAAATTTAATTGAAATAAGTTCTAATTCGTATAGGATTTGTGGTGGAACTTGTGGGCAGGTATAATTAGATCTTGAGAGATATATAAATATATCAAAATCTAGACTAAAAAGGGATTGTTCTTTTTTCTACAAAAAAACAATGAAACTATTTTTATAAAATTTTATCATTCAAGTTATTGAAACATGAATCAATATTGAAAACCTAAAATTAAAAAGTATAAATTGAGAATTGAATACCTAAAATTAAAAAGGTGTATAAATTTTTATTTTTGTATCATAAATTCTTTGAAAATCAAGTATAATGATCGAGCTAATGTGAAAAAAAAACAATTATTAAATTTTTAACTAAATAATTTATATTCATAAAAATATTTTTTATTTAATGTTCACAATTATGTGCGTATGTAAAAAAATAACAAGTCGATTGTACTTTAAATTTTTAAATTAAATAAAAATATGTCACATGCGTGGAGTGTATGATGAGATCAAACTATTATACATATATAGTTGATTTAAACCAATTAAGAGGACGCAAATTTATAAACCATATTTTATCAGCATTGGCTCCGTACTCGCACAGAATTTTGGTTATGCACTTATTAGTTGGGGTACTTGCTGTGTTGACACATGACTGCCTACTACAACAACATCACTTATTGCGATCACCCATTTGCAATGATTCAATTACTGGATTTTCAACAATGTCTCGTCTTTTTCTTTGATTACTGGCTCCACTTGCTTCTTGTAATATTGAATATATGAATAGGGATGTGCAAAACTCGACTCGAATCACAGTTTTGAATTAACGGAATCGAATTTTAAATTATGATTTGGTTAATTGATTGTGTGATGCTGTTTGATTTGGAAAGTTAATAAAATTCGATTTTTGATCACTAGTTTGGATTTAGAGTTTGAAAAATTGAATCAAACTGAAAACTGATTTTCAATTTTTTATTATTTTATTATATTATTTTTTATACATTTCATATATTTTTCATATATATTATACATATATCTTATATATATTATTTATATATATATTCCTATTAATTTTTTTGAAAAAATATGTAACAAAAAGTATAATAATTATTTATAAAATTATTTAAAAATAAAAAATTAAACCAACAAACCGAACCAAACGAGACAGAAATAAATCAAATAATTTGATTTGGTTCAACTTCAATTTATATGTAATTTTGATTTGATTTGATTTCACTATCAAACGACTGAAAAACTGATGATTTAACTGATTTAGGAACCGAACTAAAACAAACCGCGGTTTGCACATCCCTATTTATGAATGATTATTGTGCCTTTTCCTTATCTTGTTTTATGTGCCAATTCCTTGACACCGAACTCAAAAGTTGGCCTCTTTTCTTTTATTTTTCTTGAGGGTCAACTCATAATCTCCTAATAAAATTTTATCATCGCACTATATATATATATATATCAAATATCAAATGATTTTCTTGCCACACATTAACTGAACAATGAGTTATGGATGAATATGTGCAATGTTGCTGTCTGATCAATATATTTTCATCAAATTAACTTCTTAGCTGCGGAGAGGAAAAAAGAAGCGTGCTCAATTAGCCTGCATTTATGTAAAAAACTAAAAACATTAGTTCGTTCGTCAAAATAAATAGTAACAAAATGTTGTGCAAATCTGTCAAAAAAGAAAAGTAAATACTAGTAGCTTTGCATCCATGTTCTCATTCTAAAAATAAAAGTCATGTTTGGCTTTGAAAGATAACCCTTTGGAAAATATTTTTGTTAATTTCTTTTATTCTTGCATGAAAAATGTTTTGTTTGAGAGAAATATTTTCCGATGAATGATCTTTTTTCCTCATTTTTCAAGAAAACAGCTTAATTATTCTTTTTTTAGCAAAAAGTGAAAATCTTGAATCCGTGATTTTTTTTTTATCAAAATGAGACCCATCTGTATGTCTCTATTCTGTATTATTATTATTATTTTGTTTCCATGCATATGTATCTTCATTTCTTTTAATTTATTATTTTTTTGTTAAAAATTATTAATAAAATCCAGGTATCTCATCTTAAAATTAAACTAATATATAAAATACGAATAATTCTTGTTTTATTTTCTTTTTCAATACAATTTCTAATTAAATAAACATCAAAGAAACAACCTTTTAAAAAAAAATTTGTTTGCAAACTGTTAATTTTTCATGCATGTTAATGAAGAAAAAGTTCTCAAGCAGCAAAATCAGTGATAAAGAATAAAATTCTAATTTGTTTGAATTGGACGTAAGAAATACAAAAAATTTTCAAATCGCAAAATAAATGATGAAGAATAAAATTTTAATTTATTTAAATTGGAAGTAAAAAATAAAATTCATCGAGTATTGTGTGGTGGTAAATTTCACGTTTTAGTTGGAGTAAAAATTGTAATTCGGTCATGATAAATTGATAATCGCAAGATTGTGCACTGTTAAAAAAAACAACACATTGGAAAACAAAAAACGTGAAATTAAATGAATAGTTAATAATAAAATAACTATATTCCTCCAAAAAAAATATAATGACCATCCATTTCCAATCAATTGAAAAGAAAAGAGAACTCGATCAAAGTTTGAAAAAAAAAAAAGGAGAGTAAATCATGAACTATCCATTTCCAATTACCCAACTCCTAAACATCCCTTTCAGAGTTGGGTTACCAGCCACCACCTCCATCTCTGTTAATTTCTTCCACGACTTCATGTTTCAAATGTATTCGGTAGGGTTTTTGTTGATTTGCGGAATTAAACAAAAATAGTTCAAAAAACACTTACGTCTTAATGATTCCATAAGAAGTTTGATTATGCCAAGTCAAAATGCACTTTACAATGAAAATGCACTATTATTTCACAACCCAATTTACTTTAAATTATTGTTGTTTTATAGAGAGTTCTTCTCTCCTTTTTGTTTCAAATTTCTTTTTGTAAAAACTCAATTCATAACTTCCCCTTTTGAAATTATATATATATATGTAAATATCTAAATAGTTATAACTCTTCTCAAGAGTTACTTACATATATATATATATATATATACGCCATATATTATATTTAAACTATATAATATATTCTTTTATATAATATATCATAAATGTTAGTTAGTCCGGGTCAATCTGTCTTGGGCGACCGGACTTAATTTCCAACAGTTTTTCATGGGAAAATCTATGCATAACAAGACAAGAATTACGGATTTATATATGAAGGAAGGGTATTGAACATGAAAGGCGACTAAAATTTTCACTTTATTTAAGCTCTAATATGTTTAATTTATTTGTTTCTAGTCACTTAATTTTAATTTTTACATAACAAAAAATTACCACTCAAAATCAATATCTTTTTCACCTATGCATATATAGTAGTTAGAAAATTGGTAGTTTTCTATTATAATTTTATGTTATTCATTATATCACTTCCATATAATAAAAATTTATTTCAATCAATCAATATCAAGCATATTAGTGTTAAAAAATGTAAAAGAATACTTAAAAATATTTATTTTTCAATTATCACATGGTTTAAAAAATATCATAATTCAGGATAAGACTTTTCATTATATAAAAATTAAAATTGATTGATAGAAAAATAAACTAAAATTTTAGGCTCCGTTTGTTTCATGGAAAATATTTTACAGAAAAAAATTTTCCGGATTTTTCAGAGTTTGGTACACTCAGGAAAATTGGTCAAGGGAAAATATTTTCCCGGTCAAAGGGAAAATAAGCCACTTTTTTGGAAAGTCATTTTCCTAAATTTCAAAAATAATAAAATAATTCCAAAAATCATATAAATATATAGTATTTAATATTCCGACCACCTATGATGACTTCCGATCATTACCAACTACCGGTCATCGATCATCAGAAAATTTATTTTTTTATTTAAAATTTTTTTTTTAAAATAGTTGAAATCATAAATTTTGGATATCATAAATATTTTATTTATTTTTTACTAAAATATGTTGATAGTTTTATTATATAATAAGTATTAGAGAATATTTTCTAACTGTTGTCACCAAATAATAAAAAAATAATAGAAAATAACTTGTTTTACTGGAAAGAAGTCATTTTAAAATAAAATAAAAATGAGTGACCTTCACGAGTTAATATGGTACGAAAGGAAAATGGAAATAAAGCACAGGATATAAACTATTCGAAGCGACACATGACTTAATGTTGCATAAGGTGGCTTGCCTGGAAAGAGGGTGCTATTGTGGTGTTACCACTTGCCACTGGCCCCCTATTTTAAAATTTCTCACTTCTCTTTAGTACTACAAGTAGATTTATTTATTTTTTTTAAGATGAATGCAAATGCCCAAATACATGCTCTGATTCTTAGGTTCTATTTTGAGTCATTAATTTGCTTACATTATAAAGTCATTATTGGTGATATTAATCATTTCTTTTGTTTTTATTATGCTTTGGAATTAATGCAATTACAAGCATTCCTTTTACGTTTGTACTTTAATTGGAGTGAGATGAGCTATGCAATATTTATATTTGTTTAATTGAAGAACATAATTGTACTTTAATTTCTTACTTCTTCCATTCTATTCCTTCTCTTGTTTTATCTTCTGGAGGCTTCTTGTTATTGCCTGATTTGTTTAATTGAAGAGTAATAGAAAAACCAAAATCTGATTTTGTTGATATCGCCTTCACTGTTGTATTACTCTTTCATATCTCCTTGTTATGTTATGTGACCTTTTCTGAATGGTCATACTAATGAATTAGATGCCTGTGACCCCATAAATCACTCACCAAATTGCTTTAAGTTTACTACTTCATATTAGAGGGAAAAAAAGGGGAGTCTCATAAGCTCTAATTGACACACAAATAGGTTAAAAAAAAACTTATATCTCAATGAAATTTTGAATCTGACCAGCTAAAATTTAATTATTATCAACACAAAATCTAAGTTAGAATTCACTTAAAAAGAGTTTTAGCCATGAAAATTTGTGTAATCTATATACTATTAAGTAATTTAGAGTCCTAACTTTGTGAGTGTTTGTTTTAGAAGCATGTGTCAATTATTAAATTGACATGTGACAATGTCTTAAATATAAATTTATTTAGTTATTAAATTTTTATATAAATTACAATTTAACATTAATAGTATTGAAGAAATTTACTAGAATATTAATTACACAAACCATTCTACTATTACATATTCTTTTTCATTTCTTATATTTTTAAACACACACACACACACACACACACACACACACACATATATATATATATGTAAAATCAAGAGGGGGGTGAATTGGTGCGGAATTATAAATTAAAAATGATTCAATAATGGATTAGAGAAGAGAAGAAGAACACAAAAGATTTATAGTGGTTCGGACCCAACTTGTCCTACATCCACTCTCCCAAATACACAATTTGGGGTTCCACTATCCACCAAGGATAACAAGAAGATTTACAAGGCTATCTCCAACCTTTACAATTAGTTTTACCCAAGGCTAACTCACAAACCCTAGTGTTTTCAATAGGCTAACACCAAACCTTTACAGTGAAGATTTCAATAGGCTATCTTCAACCTTTACAAAGAGAATTCTAAGGCTCTCTCCAAACCTAACCCTAGTGTTTCCCAACTCACAAAGAATTGACACTAGTACAATGGATAACTAATTCACTCAACCCAAGCAACAAATACTCTAGAGTTCTAGCAACCCATAACCAAACAACCAAATAATTACAAATGATTGAAAAATAAGTTTACAATAGTTTGTCTATCAAAGAATTAATGTTCTTGCTTGAAGAACATTTATGATGGGTATTTATAGCCAAAATACCCAAAACTAGCTATTAGAAACAACCCCAAGTATGTCTCAAATGGCTAGTTGCTTTTTCAATAAAAGCACTGAAAACTGTCAGATCACAGGCACGGTTCCATCAGTCATGGCCGCGATTTATCTAACAGATAGTTTTTCAAAGACTCAATTGAATGTCTTTTGAGAGAGCAGCTAGATGTCTTTAGGAGCGGCTTGATTTCCTTTGAGGAGCGGCTTTTATCTGATTAAATCGCGGGGGCGATTTAGTCCATCGCGGGCGCGACCTCGAACTTTCAAAAAGGGGCTCTCTGTTTCTCAAATCGTGGGTGCGACTTGGTATGTCAAGGGCGGGGATCTATATGTACAGAAGCCTTCTAAGTTCACCAAAAAGTCTGGGCGTGGTTTGCTTTTCGCGGGCGAACTATGTCACTGGTCGAGGGGGCGATCTCATCATTGCGGGCAAGATATATTTTCGTGGGCGCGGATCCCCTTATCACAGGCGCGGTTTGCATGAGTCATTCAAAACTAACTTGGTTGAAAACCTACACACTTAGGAACTTTGTTAGACAAAGATAAAGGGTTGTTAAACTCAAAATAAGATGGATTGATGCCATTAAAGCCAACAATTTATATTTATTGGTTTAGTAGATCAAAGGCTTGTTACAGGTTTCGGTAGCATATAGCTTTCCTGTTCCTTAGCACCGGTCATGTACCCTAGGTTTGGGTCGTGACACCTTACCAATTTCTTTCTTCCATCTTGTTTTTTTCATTCTTTCTATTTTTTTTTAATCTTCCCACTCTTTCTTCATCTGATAGTTTTCTTTTATTTCTACTAAGAAGGCATTAGTCCATCGACAATGAAATGGATGGTCCTTAATGGGCCACATCCATTTCTTTAAAAGAAAAATACAAGTCTTTTAACTCCAAAAACTCTAAAAATTACTTTTAATTAAATAATTATATTATATTATACCAAAACATTTATAAAAATTACTCATTAATCCAAATCATAGATTATTATAAAAAAATATACATCAAGATTTAATATTTCTAATGTTACTATATAATTTCAATAATTATAGCATAAAATAAAAACTACATTACGTAGTATAATAAATTAAATAATTTTAATTGCCTACTAAAGGTATATGTAAAAATACTATTTTTAATTAATACATAAATGTATTTTAAAAATTTTCTTTTAAAAAAAATAAATTCCGAATAAGATAGCTATAATAAAAATATTTTCACCCATTTTTAGGCCGGGCCCCACTGCTAGCGCCTGTGGCCCAACCGCCGCTGTGGGAGGAGGCCTGAAAGTGGGTGAAAATATTTTTAAAAATCCCAGAAAAATATTCTGAACAACTTTAATAAAGGACCGATAGGCTAATAATGTTTAGTTTTTAAATTAAAAATTCTGGAAGTCAATACGTGGTCTATGGAAAATTCTGAGACGCATTAAAAATGAGAAAATTGATATGTTTAGTCTATAAATAGATTGTTTAGGTGTTATATAGATGAAAATAAGTTTTAAAAGAGTTTATAATAATTTAATAATTAGGATTCATTATGATCATTGATATGGATGTAAAATTGATTTTATTAGGATTAGATGTAATTGTAATATAAATAATAGAAATGGTTAGCAAATAAATAATAAATAATTATATATAAGGTAAATTATATATATATATATATATATATATATATATATATATATATATATAGATTGTAACGGACATAATTAATTATTAATTAATTATGCATTTTATATATGTTAAATTATCTCACTAAGTCTGTATTTGAATACATAATAATGTGTAACACATTGTATAATATGCGGTAGGATATATTGTGTGAAATAAGGTTTGTGGGAGTTGGATTAGTTGAGGGATTAGATTGTAAGAAAAGTTGAGGGA
>CANYLF010587632.1:0-11370 GCA_948193215.1 Bocquillonia castaneifolia | reverse complement strand
GGTACAAAGGGTGTCAGAATTAAATTCTGAAAACATCAACGTATTCCTCTAAAGCTCTAGATTACAGATATATAATCAGATTTATAAAATAATATACGGATTTAACAGAAATTGAGATATTCTGTTTAGAATTTCTTACCTTAGATCTGTAAATTTCACCCGGTAAAATTCAGTAATATACCACTTAAAATGAAGGTGGAGAGACCAGAAATCCGTAGAAACTAAAATCATTTGATTCTAACTCCATATATGAAAGTTATGAAAGTTAGAAATTTGAGAGAATTTTAAATATATATATATATATATATATATATATATAATATGTTGCAGAAGAAGAAGAAGGAAAAGCTTCTTCTTTTGTTTTCTTTTCTTTTTTTTTCTTTCTTTTTTTTATATAAAAATGATTAATTATCATTTAAGCCCTAGATTTTTTTAAAAATTACAACTTAATCTTTATAAAATTTTTTTCTTACAATTACATTCGGATTAAATTGTAAAAATTTTCTTTTACAATAATATATTTATAAATCCTCTAAAATATATATTTTATTATATATTATTTTTATTTTTGTTAAGGGTGTTACATTATTAATTTAATATTATTTTGAGAAACTAAATTTAAATGTAAATCCACACATCTTAATTATTTTCAAAATAAAATATTATAAATATAAAAAAAATTAATAAAATTTATTTTTTTTATAAATTTTTAATAATATTTATTAATTAATATTATTTTGAAATATTAAATTTAAAAGTAAATCTGCACATCGCGCGGGGCTAGTTTAGTATATATAGAGTCATGTTCTGATTGATCTGAAAATTTTAAATTATTTTTTAATAAAAAATTAATATTTAAAGAATTTTCAATTAACTAAGTACAAATATCACATGAAAAAAATAATGATTCAATAAATTAATACAAGAAAAACAAAACAAATGGACACAAATTTATAATAGCTAATCACTATTATTATATGAAGATAAATATAAGAAAACATATCAAAAAAGAATAATATCAATAAAGAACAAAGTGTAAAAAGAAGATGCTGCCAAAGCCATTCGTCACCCTTTTTGTATCCAATTCTTTGCGACAGCTCTCTTTACAAATCCAAACATTCTATCCAGTCCACATCTCCTTTTGCTTTGTGCAGTTGCAATCAAACCCCTTTTATCCTGATCTAAGTTAAAAAAAAAAAAAAAAAACTACATAATAGAAAGGTAATAATTAAATTATTAAAAAATAAACACACTGACCATTTATTCCTTTAGAATTTGCATAAAAAAACAATTTGCATCCTTAAATAATCTCCATCTCACATCACGCCTAAACTTTAATTTCATCTGCTTAATCCAATTAAAAAGTAATCTAACAACATGAAAATGAATTTCCAAATATAAAAACGGACTTGTTTTGTTCAATTTTAACATTATATTTACTTTATTCGAAAATATGATTTCTTATAAAATTTGTCTGTAGATAAATTAATATATTTCGTATAATCTAATAAATTATCTGAACACTCTCCTATTGCTTTTTTTTTTTAAATATTGAGATAGCATTCATTTGGAAATTGGGATCTTCATAGAGCTTACGCTCCAAAATTCAAATGGTTTTATTATGATGGAAGCTAAAAGCAAAGCCCAGATAAATTTTTAAAATGTACAATTATGCCAAAACATGTTTGAAAGTTGAACCTTTTGAAAATTTTAATAGTTTTTAAAAGTTTTGAATGTTTTTTGTTTTATTATTTAAAAAAATTATATAAATTCCATTTAAACTTTGAGGAAACTATTACAAAAAAAAATTTAATAATTTTTTAAATTTATAAGTTTATTTGTTTTATTGAAAATATATTAGAAGAATGAAATCTTATTTTTTCTATTATAATATAATTTTTCATGTTATATATTAAAAATTTAATTTAAAAAGTTTCTTTTGCATCCCACATCATATTGTATTATATCACATTTTACATTCCCATTTTCATGTAATGTAGTGTATAATAAATGTGCATAAAGCATGTAACCACCGTTGCAGTGCTAATGATAGTAAAATATAGTAGAAAAAATGAAAGATAAAAAAAAAGAGACGGTAAAAAAGGAAAAAAAATAATTCGGAGATATTTTCTTATGATAAGATATAAATTTCAATATTAACTTAATTTAGTTATAAAAAAATTTAAAAAACTTAATAAAACAAAAGATCATTCACATCAGAAATTTAAATTATAAATTATAAATTTAGGGATAAATCTGATGAAAATTTATAAAATCCATTTAAAAAAAATAATGAATTGATCTTTTGACATTAGATTATTATTTTTTTTTTTAATTTAATCAAAGTGGAATGGAAGGCCAGGCCCAAAAGATAGAAGAAAGATAAGATGAAGAGTCTGGAAAGATCTTGGGCTAAGCCTTATTATCACCAACATTAAGGTTTTTGCGTTTTGGTACTGTAAAAATAAATAGAATGACTTGTCGGCGTCCTTTCTTGGTCCCCAAGAACTAACTCTCCTTATAAATACTTTTTTTCTCAGAATCCAAATTTTCGTTATTGAAATTTGGAATAATTTGTTTCTTTCTTTTTTTCTTTAAAAAAAACATAGAGAGGGAAGATGGGAGGATCATCGGAGACGAAATTCTTGCAAGAATTAGTATTGTATGCAGCAAGTGCAGCCCTAAGTTGTCTGGTATTGTTCGCGGGGCTCCGACATCTTGACCCGAACCGTGAAGCCTCCAAGAAAGCTATTGAACAAAAGAAAGAAATCGCTAAGCGCTTGGGTCGTCCTCTTATTAACACCAATCCCTATGAGGTTATTAATATTATAGTTCAAATTATGTATTTACTAATTTGATTATTCTTGCCAATAATTTTTTCTTTTAACCAATCAATTTTTATATTTATTGCTGCTTTATGTTCAATCATATGATTTGGGGAGTAAATAGCAGTTATGTTTCAAGTCGCTAACTTTGGTTGCTGTGTGATAGCAATTGAAGTCACTAGGATTTCTATTATTAGCTATCCCCTACTTGATGGTGTGCTTTATTATATGATTTTCAAAGTTGACAACAAAAATCTTATTTGGACGAGCCTTGGCGCAACCATTTAAGTTGCTTCTTTGGTTGGTGAAATCCAGGTCATAGGTAAACTGGCTCCTCGCAAAAAATGCCAAGGGAAGGTTGCTTATAAATGTGTGCACCCTCTTCCTACCCCTACACTTTGTGCATCGGATGAGCCTTTTACTTGTGTCTTCTATGTGATGTATTAATTATGCCATTCCTGGTGATGGTATTGATTCTGATTGTTAGTTTTAGAGATATATAATTATATGTAGAATATTGGAAGTCAATTTCTTTTAGTGGCTATAGTGCAGGGTTGATGTGCTATAGATTTTTTTAGGTTAGAAGATTTTAATTTCCGTATACTTTATGAATCTGGAATCACTATATGGGCATGGCAGGTAAATCCAACTTTTATTATCTATGCGCAATATATAGGTTATATAGCAGAAGAGAGGAAAAAGAAATACGTGATTGGCATGTTGAAGATGCGTTCCCTTTCAATGTTTAAAAGCTGTATAAATGTCACTTATTTGGTAATATTATTAATTTTTTGATTTAGGCTTTGTTAGCTTTATGGTCGATATTGTGGCTGAGGATTATTAATTTTGCCCATATGCTTGATTTCTGTTTGTTTTTAACAGGACGTGATAGCCTGTGATGTCATAAATCCTGATCAGATTGATGTGGAATTTGATTCAATTGGAGGACTGGATGCCATTAAACAAGCTTTGTTTGAACTGGTGATTCTTCCATTACGGAGACCTGAGCTCTTTTCACATGGGAAGCTTCTTGGCCCCCAAAAAGGGGTCTTGTTATATGGACCACCAGGCACGGGTAAAACCATGCTTGCCAAAGCTATTGCAAGAGAGTCAGGAGCTGTTTTTATTAATGTGAGGATCTCCAATCTGATGAGCAAGTGGTTTGGTGATGCACAAAAGCTTGGTGAGTATTATCATTTCTGTTTGTGCCCTTTTTTTTTTTTTCAGTTTTGAACTTTTAATTTTTTGATCCCTTCAGTGAATATGCTTATAATGTGTCCATCTTGTATGATATTGTTTACATCAGATTCATATAATTTAACTTATGTGGTCCCTTGTACTGATCCGTTGAATTTTTTTAATGGAATTTTGTCTGGCTGAAAGTGGACAAAACCTTTCTGAGCTCACAGATTATAGTCAACTTTGGCCTACTCTAAAATAGCAGTTGCTCCATGGGTAACTATAGTAAAAACTGAGGTAAAAAGATTGGAATGTCGTTCAAATGTTTCTTTTGGTGCATATATGAGAAATTGAATATAAAGCTGCGATGAGATCTTATTTTATTTTTTCTGTAATTCTTCACTACTTTAAATTGTGTATGTTTATTTATCTTTACGGTATTTTAATCTAATGATGGAGGTTGTCAAAGCTTTTTTTTTTTATATTGATCTTGCCTTTCTATTCTGTCTGTTGCACATTCTTTTTTTGTCTTTTTTATTTTTTTAAAAAAATCTTAGTATATGCATATAAAATGATTTTTCCAGAAATAGTTAAACCATAGTTTGCTGGTTTTCTGTCCAATCAGAATGTATTAACCCTGTTTGCTTTTGATCTTTCCTCTACTCTTGCAGTGGCTGCTGTCTTTAGCCTGGCTTATAAACTTCAGCCTGCTATAATTTTTATCGACGAAGTTGACAGTTTCTTGGGGCAGCGCCGTACAACAGATCATGAGGCATTAACAAATATGAAGACTGAATTCATGGCTTTGTGGGATGGATTTACAACAGACCGTGAGTTCTTATACTCAAAGGACTTATAGTTTTCTGTTTCTTTTTTGCAGATGTGTTTGATATGATTCATATGTAAAGAACTTATGAATTGTTGTCCTCACATTTACTTGCATAAGCTCGGCATAAATTTCTTTTTTGTCTGTCTTTGCAACTTTACTTGCAGAGAATGCTCGTGTGATGGTTCTCGCTGCAACGAATCGGCCATCTGAACTTGATGAGGCAATACTTCGGCGCTTCCCCCAGGCCTTTGAGATTGGGATTCCTGATCACAAGGAGAGGGCTGCCATATTGAAAGTTATTTTGAAGGGTGAGAGAGTGGATGAGAGCATTGACTTTGACTACATAGCAAGCTTGTGTGAGGGTTACACAGGTTCTGATCTACTTGAACTTTGCAAGAAAGCAGCCTACTTTGCTATCAGGGACCTATTAGATGAGGAGAAGAAGGGTAAAAAATGCAGTGTGAGTATATTCATCATGCCTTTCTTCTTCCTGTTCTGTCGCCTTTTCAGTTGTTCTATAACATGTGATGTATAAATCTTAGTTGCAAAAATGTAGGAGAGATTTCCTATGTGGAATAAGGGTATGTGAATGACTGAAGAATAAATATATAAGATCCATTTTGGTTGCTATTTGCCTGAAATGTCTGTGATTTTTCCAACCTAGGAATTTGTCTTGACTTTTCCACTTTCCGGCTATTAATTATGTGATTGTCTTTGAGCTTCCTTTTCTCACTCTTCAGTCTTCACTGAGCTTCCTTTCCTCGTTGTTTACTTCAAAAATTTCCTTTTTTTTTTTAAGTATGATATGATGGATGCATTCCGGGAAAGAAATGTGATAGGAGATCAATTATGATCTGAATTGGACTATCTTAGAAGTTATTAGGCTACAATAGTTACCTTATTATTATTATTATTATTATAATTAATATTTAGAAAGTCTAATATTTATACAAGTCTAGATCTTAGGAGTATCAATAATAGATATTCCTCTCAAGAATTAGTTTGGCTTAATACTTTATTTTGATCACTTACTGTTGAGATCATCCTATTTAGGAATTCTTACTTTTTTTTGGAGGTTTTTTTACTATAGGAAAAATCATGTTTATAAATTTTTTTACTTGTATTTAGCGATTAATATTATGCAGCTTAGTTTCTATTCTATTGCTTTGATTAATTAAATTCATCTTTGCAATGATTGTTTTGATGTGGCTGAGACTAGCTTAACACAACTACCTTCTTGTCTGTCTTTCTTTTACTTCTGCATCGGGCTACTTGCTATAGAAACTATATTGTTCACAGCATGCTAACTTCTATCGAGTTCTCCTTTTCTTTTCTATTCTTGTCTATTTATGCTCCTGGGTCTAACATCCAATCAGTAATATTTTAAGCTTTTTTTTTATCTATGTTTAGGACAAGGTATTCCGTACTTGGCTGTAGGCTACATGTTGAATTTAAACAGTTAATGATCTTTATTTTCACATTGGGCCTAAGCCCCTAACATTGTCAGAGGTGAATGTACCCCTTCCCTTTCCATTTTAGAAACGGTCTTGCCTTGTGGATTATTCTTCTCAAAGTTTATTTTTAAACCTCTAGTTTGACTTGCTTCAGTTGTTTAAGCATGCTTGGGTTTGTTGTCGAGTTTTTTCTTTCTTCCAAATGAGTATTGATTTTATTATAGCAAAGCAATATTTTTATATGCTCACACAATTGGGATCAGTTTGCTAACTGTCATCAAAGTTAGGTTTAAGGTAACATTGTTCCTCGTAAAAGAAAGGTGGAACAAAATAGAGGGCTTTTAATGTAGCCCTTTCTTACTTGTAAAGCTGAGAAATATTTGTATTGTTTGTTTCTCGCTTAAAATTCTTTAGGCTTATTTCTTTTTTTTTATCTATCTATTTTAAAATTTTACCAAGTCATGGTTCTTTTCTCAGGCACCAAGGCCATTGACCCAGTTAGATTTGGAGAAAGTTCTTGCAACATCAACCAAGGCAAGGGTTGCTGCAACCGAGTACAGTAGGTCACGCTCTCAACCAGCTGGATGGTCTAGACAGTCGGATGATTACCAGGTTCAAGCCACAATTAATGAACTCTCTAAGCTTGTAGTTTCTCAAATCTTGAACCTTCAGTCAGATTCAGATGCCCAGGACCCTTGAGATTTTGGTCTTTGCTAATTCCTTTCGAAGGATCTGTTGTTTTGTAAGATCATCTCTGATATATTCATAATGCTTATTGCTTCCTGCATGTGGATCTGATGCCAAATTTGTTACTCTTGTATCTAATGAATAATTACGCAATTCATAATTAGGCTGCTTGGCATACTATTAACTGTCTTAGGATTTGAGATTTTGGCATAGAAGAATGATTGGCTGTTGCTACAGGGCACTTTTCTGTTGCTAACAGAGATACATTTGAGAATAGTAGCCATTTGTTTTTATCTTGATGATAGTTGGTAGCCTTTTTTAGAATTCCATATTTTGATGTAGCTATTGGCAACTATATTAGCATATATGTATTTTACTGATTTCTTAATTTCTTTTTCTGTCTAAATTCTCTGATATGCCTGTGCATAATATATACCGCCTCTACTGATTTATTTTTTTTTGTCTAAATTCGCTGATATGCCTGTGCACTTTCATGTATGAATATATGCTACATGCATAGTTGTAAAATTATTTATTTATTTTTCGTTTGTTTGGTTGGGAGGTGGGAGTGGAGTGGAGTGGAGTGGAGTGAGAGTGGCAGGTGGGGTGGGGAAAATAATGGAAAACATGGTTTACATAGATTTGATATGGAAGCATCTGAACCAAAGAAGCACACGCAATACATGAATTTGTGTGCCGGTATTTGAATTCTCTTCCGGTTACATTTTTTTATATAAGTGGTAGTTATTATGTAGAACAGCTGCTCTGTTCATTCATGGACTTCGTTGTTCTATTGGAACAATGAAATCATTGACTTGAATCTTAACGGATTCTTCCTTTTCAGTCTCCCAAAAGGAAATTTTATCAACTTTTAAACTATCAAATACTATATAATTTTTGTGTGTTAGCATTGTGATCCTTGTGGACGTTTGGATGTCACTTTTTTGTTTAGTTAATGTTCATCTGAACGTGGCTTGGGCTTCACCATATGCGTGGCAATAATGTTCGCCCCATTTATGCACCCATCATCATATCTTGTTTCGTTGCTAGAATTTTTTAGTTCATATGATCGGGTACTTGCAACAACCTGTAATGATTAAAGATCTTTAAGGAACGAGCTGGCACTGGAGTCTGGTGTCAAAGTCTGCTCTTGTTAAAAGCAGGCAAACCTTTAAGCAAAAGCTTATCTAATGCCTCGAAAGTTTCGAGGCTTTTGTCGTGGTGCTTACCTTTAAGATAGGATTCCTTAATGAATGCATGTTAATCAATGATTAAAGTGATTATACATGTACATTGTTTGCACTGCTAATCTCTCTTTTATTTGGCTCAAGTACAGGACTGCACAGAAGAAAACGAAGCCAAATAGAAAGAATCTCTCACATGGAACACTCAAATGACTAGTAGTCTCACTTTCATAAGAAGAATTTTGGCCGAAAGTTGTCAAGTTTGGGACTATCCTTCTACTCGTAGATGTTGAGATTGCTATTTAGAAGAGAAAAACTTCAACCAAACTGTCTTTTATACAGGACCTAATGATTAAGAACGTGATTTTTTTCTAATTGTGGATCAAGTGACAGGGTGATAATTGAAGATTTATGGTTACAAAGATTGCGCATCAGCAAATCATTTTCATGATCTTTTTAGTTCACGTCTGGCAGCTGGCCTTGGCATAGGTTTTGGCATCTGTTATAGGTCAAATATCAAGTTGGATGGTGTCCGACAACCACAATCATTAATTTCGGTTTAAATGTATATTTGAAATCTGATTATATAGACTCCGAAACAGTTGAACCATTTCTTACTGATACATTAAATATTGAGTCGTATTTTTCATAGCTCTGGAAGGTAGCTAACAAAACAATAATTGTCATTTCTATTAATTACTAACTCCATTGCACAAAAAGAAAAAGAGTTCATTATTCATTTTCACACAGTTTAAGAAATCACACAATTTAAGAAATCATTAGATTGTTCTTAATTTTAGTGAAATCTAATGTAAATTGACAAATTTATTCTTTTATGAAAATTATAATTATAGTGTTAATTTATTTAATATGCTGCTTTGGAAATGTGTAAATTATTAAGGGTAATTTTGGAAAAAAAATAATTAATGTGTTCTTAATTTTATAAGTGGATACTTATTGTAAGACAAGTTAAAAATAAATAATCGACTCTTTTTAGTGGAACGGAGGTATTACTTCTCTTGAGCCAATAAAATAATAATCTCAATTGAGTAGCAATTCATTTTACAACTCATTTTCCTAAAAAATGAGGTTCTTTTTGAAAACTTGTAGTGTTGATATATAAAAAAAAATGATATATAAACCTTAGCTAATGCAATTGCAGGGTAAGAGGAAAACGATAAGCAGGACAATAAGCAATAACTTCTCAGAGGATGCCTTTATTATTGCTAGTCATAGGACATTTTACTGCCTAGAAGCACATGTTGTGCAGCAGAAAACCTTGCTATACTTGCCGATCCCAGAACATAAGATTAGACATTTTATTATCAATAAATAACAGAAAGACATGTATGACCAACGGAGCTGGTAAAGGATGGCTATGGAATTTGTTCGCAATCACAAACTATTCAGTTCGTAAACCTTAACCAGCAGCATTTTCACTTGTAAAGTTGTGTTTACAAGTATTAAATATGTCCTTGAAATTCCATGTGGCTGCATTTGAAAACTATTCAAAATTATAATGCTTTAGTTTTCAAACACTTGAAAAGAACACAAACATGCTTTTTATTTTTGTAGTATTTAATGTCACTGACAGCATTTGGAGTGAGTTGCGAATTTAGGATATCTGAAAGATAAATTTGCTTTTTTTTATACCATATAGTGAGTTATTAGGAACATCTGTTATAACCTCGTACTCAAATTCTCATTTTTTTAGTTGGAGGAGGGAATTTAAACTTAGGACCTCGAGTTCATTATATATATATCAATCACTAGTTTATATCTTGTGAGATACTCTCATTTATTATTATTGTTGTTATTTCTACAACCTTCATCGTTAAGGTCACAACGATTAATACGTAAAGATAAAAATATCCTCAATCTATCTTGCTCATTAATTCTAAAAACTGTTTTTCTATATTTGTAGTTCATATGATCTTTATTAATTAATATGGAAAAAAATATTACCATTTCAATTTTTATATTTGGAAAATTGGATTTTTTTTAAAAAAATTCCTATTAAAATTTAAATTCATTTTACTTAATGTCTGTATATTCGTTTATATTGATAACTTTATCTTCTATTTTAATGTATAATTCTTTCACTTTTTCTGAAATCATCTTTGAGCATTTTTTATGGCTTTCAAAGATTTTCTTTTCATAAATTAAAGAAGTAGCCAATATAGTTAGAGATAACCTTTGTACCGGTAACTCTATAAACATTTTTAAACTATTAATAAGAAGAAAATATTTATAATGTCTTGCTCTCATTAAAAAATATACAAATATTCGACAAAGAGTTAAATTTGTCCATAAACTTATAACAAAGAATCAAATAAAAACAATTTCATGTTTTAATGTCAATAACTTTATATTTTAGAATCAAATAAATGTTATTTATTATTTTTAAAAATTAATTTACAAAAAACTTTTACTTAATTTTTTTTCATATATGAGTTAAAAAAATCTAAAATATATTCTAAAAGTAAAAAAAACATGAAAAATGTGCCATTTTCGGTGTAGGAGACTAGTGCAATATTTAAAAAAATCATTAAAATATATAGTTATTAGTATAATTTGGTTAATTTTTCATATTTGTTTTATTATCCAAAAAAATTGATTGTAAATAGCACCGATGACTAACTGTTTAATAAGTTTGGAAATTTAATTAATCAAAATTCACAGATGTACATTCCAATAATTTTGACAAAAAAAATGATACCATTTTCAAGTGTTTGTATTTTTTTATGATTTTTTAAAAATATTTTTACTTAAAAAATTAAAACAAATAATTTATTGATGAGAATTTTTAAAAATTTTTAAAAATATAATTTATATTTTTTAACTCACATATAAAAAAAATTAAGTTAAAATGAGTCATTATATTATACTTGATTGATAAATGTCTTAAGAAAATTCAAAATGTTAAATAATAGAACAAAAGTTCAATAAGCTAATATGAATGAATCTCTTTTTAGTATTAATGGAAATTGGAAAGTTTTAGTCCACGTTAGGAGCTTTAATATATGAGAATTGGTTTTATAAAAAGGAAAAGCATTTAGATGTTAAAAATTTAACAAGTGTCCTTTCAAAAAAAAAATTTAACAAGTGATTTACATTTATATATTAGTCACTCTAAAATATTTGCTTGTGACATTAGTAATTGAGGTTGTGAAAATAGGCCATCTCTTCTTCTTCTTCTTCTTCTTCTTCTT
>CANYLF010587440.1:0-14718 GCA_948193215.1 Bocquillonia castaneifolia | reverse complement strand
TATGAGAAAAAGAAATGAAATGTGAGGAAATGTGAGGTTGAGTCATCCGAGCTTGATTTGATGAGATTGTTGTGATTTGAGATTGGTTGATGGCTTGTGAGGATGATTTGGTTGTGAATTGCTTTGAATGAGAATTATCTTGGTTGATCTTGGAAGGTGTTCAAATGGTGTGATCGGTATTTGATTGTATGTTTATGTATGAAGTATGTGATGTTTATGTGTTTAAGTAGTTTTGGCTTAATATATGCCTGGTTAATTAATTAAATGCTTATTGAGTTGCCAGCTCACCCCCTTGGCATATTTTTTCAGGTTGAAGATAGAAGTTTACGAGCATTGCAATAGAAGTTCAGGTTGGCCAGTGGATAATGAGCATTTAGTGCATTTAGTTTGCTAATTATATATGTATGTATTTGGTTTTGAGTTGGTAATTATCAAGTATGATTAAATATATATGTAATGAACTATTTGATTCTATAAAGGTATATTTTTGTGTATATATAAGAGTTTATTTTGCATTTTAAGATGTATGTGGGTTTTATGTGATTGGTATGTGTTTTCCTAAAGGTTTTGATCAAGTTTTAGCTTAAAAGTCATAGTTTCTCGGACCTCAAAGTCGCGCCCGCGACTGAGGAAATCGCGCCTGCGATTTCAAGGACAAGAAAACCCAAACTCTCTGCTTTTTAGGTCACGCCCGTGATTTTTAATTTCACGCCCGCGAGATTGTGTCCAGGAAATCTGTTTTCTCGGGTTCGAAATCGAGCCCTCGAGTGTCAGAAATCGCACCCATGATTTCAGTTCCAAATTTATTTGATTTTTGTTTCTTCGATCGCTCCCGTGATCTTTGCTGGCCTTGTCTGGTCGCGCCCGCGACCTTGTCTTTTATTAAGTTTGAGTTGTTATGTTACATTTTTGGGCCATAAATTGGGAGAATTTGCACCTACTCTAAATTTCCTGGGACATGCAACAAATGATAATAAATCTCGTCGTTAATCTTAATTATTTAGGAATTAAGATTCATTTCCTATGAGTCGCCGGGTCATTCTTCAACAGGCACGTGGTCAGAGCCCCAGGCTCCTCCCACTGCTTAGGAGCTTACGGTTTCATGTTCTATTTCACTCCCTGATGGGGCTTCTTTTCACCCTTCCCTCACGGTACTACTTTGCTATCGGTCACCCAGGAGTATTTAGCCTTGCAAGGTGGTCCTTGCTGATTCACACGGGATTCCACGTGCCCCATGCTACTCGGGTCAGAGCGTAAGCTAGTGATGCTTTCGGCTACTGGACTGGAGAAGGTGAGAAGAGAAATGAAGAAATAAAGAAATGAAGAAGAGGTGTAGGATTTGTAGAGATCTCCCACTAACTAATTATTATTATTATTATTATTATTATTATTATTATTATTTAATTAAATTGCCACTCATACACTCCCTCTTTTGCCACTTGTCTCATCTCTTACACCACTTGGACACTTGTCCTCTTCTAGAAACAATTTTGCCTACACCAACACTCAAAAATAACTTACCAACTAACTAATCCAATTCTCATACTTCTTTTACAAATAACTCCTCTAACTTTTCTTACAACTAGGTCCTTTCTAACCCAAACTTCCATAAACCTTGATGCTCTCAAAAATTATTCTACCAATCAATATTATGCAATGCATTACACACTATTATGGTGCAAAGACATACTTAGTGAAATGATTTAACTTATATAAATGCATAGTTAATTATTAATTAATTATGGCCGTTACAGATGGCCTCCCCGGTTGTTTTAATTTTCGCTTGCTCGCGTCTCTCTCTTCCTCGAGCGAACTCCTATGGCTTCCCCAGCTGTTCTAATTTTTCTCCCCCTCTTGCTTTTTCCTCGCTAACATTCTCTGATTGCTGACTGTTCCCTTTTTTTTGATTGAATAGTGTTTTTTTTTCTGAGACCCCCCCTTTCTCCCTTCCTTATGGCTGCTTATATAGTAGGGCAGTGATGTTCACTCACTTGCTATATGTCCTTCTTGATTGAAAAATCTGACTAATTGCTGGCTGATTGCTGCCAGATTACCAAATCTGATTTTGGTTTGCAAATGCTGTGATTTCACGCTCTTGGATCTGATTTTGGTGGAGAAGAAAAATTGGGCCTGTTGGGCCTGATTTGCTTTGTCTTGAGCTTGTTGGATTTCTAGCTCTGGGGGTATTTTCGGACACATAGCCCGAATCTGATTAGCCTTTTTTATTTTATTTATTATTTTTTTGATTTATTTTATATTTTTTTAATTGTAATATTTTTTAATTGTAATAAAAAAATGTACTCTTACAATACATTAAAAAAATACTGTTATGCATCCATTTATCATTTAATGTCTATTATTTATTTTAAATGAAACTTTACTTGCTAAAAATAACAAGTAAAATAAAATAAACATAAGAATAAGATAAAACAAATTTTATCCGAGTAAAAATAGGAATTAAGAAAATTAAGCTCCCAAAAATGCCATTAAGTGTCACAAATGTAATAATTCTTGGAAAATTACCATTTAAATCCAATATTTTATTCTACATTTAACACCACATTTTTTTAATAAAATGATTGTTATATTTTTTTTATGAAAAATTAACCACCCAATAAAATAAAAATGGGTAAATTACATAAGATGAAAAACCAACTTATTTATCACATATATATTTAAATATATTTTTTATTTTTTTAAACAAAGACAATTGGATTTTAATTTTAATTTTCCATAAATGAAAACAGAAGTATTTGGGAACGCTTTTAATTTCCAGATTCCTAACATTCACTCGAACAAGAACATATATATAATTATTTTAATGGACCCGGACAAATTTGGTATCTACACTTTAGATATTGTTCTAATGATATTTTGTGCCTAATTGCCTTCAATCTCTGTGTTTCTCAAGGCTTTTTCACCATATTAGCATAAATGTTTACTATATGATTACTTGTGCTTTTAAGAGTTCATTTATGCTTGTTAGGTGTGCTGTTAGTGTAGGTACAGTGGTGGAGTCAAATTGAGCAAGGTGTTGAAAGCTAATGATGAGATCTAGAATTAAGTTTGTGTCACGACCCAATCCTGGGTTACGTGACCGGTGCCAGGGAACGAGAAAGCCATATCTACAGAAACCCGTGGCTAGCCTAAACCTGATAAACGACATAACAAAAATAAACTACTAGAATTATGTATTCTGGTTTCACACAAATTGATATAAACCTATTAATAACAATCATAGATAATCCATAATAATAATCATACATAGTCATATTATAACTAGCATAACAGCGGGAGCCTCCCAGGGCTACAATCATTCAAAATATCATTCAAAACTATCCAAAGATAATATCATCATAAACATGTTAAAACACATATCCAACATCATCATAATCAGAACATCCTAACACAACAAAGCTACTCATGCAGCTTCTAGAATAGTAATACATCCGATAGATAATAAGAACCTTCACAAAATTGCCGGAGAAGAAGAAATCTGGCATAGAGACCTGACTGGTGAGATCTGTATAGTATCCTTAAAAAATAGTTTGAGGGGGGTCAGACCTCACTGAGTGAATCAATATCATATTTATGAAAACCAACCGGTATGTATTCAAACATACAATAGTAATACATACATACATACATACATGCATACATACGTACGTGTGTGTGTATATATATACATACACGTACGTATGTACGTACGTATATGTGTGTGTGTACAGGCAATGGTGCAAATGAATGAAACAAATACAATGAACAAACAAGGAAGGAGGAATGAAGCTGAACACCTAAATCCCCTCTAAACCTAGAATAAGTTAATATCACTTGAATCCGATATCAGTCTCTTATTCCAATTCAGTATCTGGCGCTCGAGCTACTCAAGCATGCCCCAAAAAATAACAGTACGGTGGCCCAAGTATTCTCGAGCATGCCACCGTTATCAATAAATAGGATCAATGCCTAAGCTACTCGAGCATGCCCCGTCCTTATAACCATAAGCAATATCCACATACCTGACTCCTGTGTGCACACAGCCTGGTGACACCTACCCGGTAGCTCATCCCACATCCATCCTCCATCCAGCACAGCACAAACAATTCACAGAATATATACATAACATATGCATTTATTCATGTATTAAAATATTCATATATATATATATATATATATATATATATATATATATATATATATATATATATATATTATCTAATATAACTAATTAATGAAAATAATTAATATGCAATATAATTATATATATATATATTATCTAATATAACTAATTAATGAAAATAATTAATATGCAATATAATTATGAATGATATTATAACATGAATTCTAATATATATATATATATATAATATCTAATATAACTAACTAATGAAAATAATTAATATGCAATATAATTATGAATGATATTATAACATGCATTCTAATAGCGAATCATAAATATGAGATTGACTCACAGCTCGAGTGTGCGCCCCTATGCGCTCCAGAAAAACTCGGCCCTCCTTGGCCTCGGGAACTCTCTATAGAATATAAATAAAATAAAATTAAGAATAATTTAGTTATTTCCTATAACTCAAAGAATTCTAGATTTCTAACAAAAGAATTCCTATTAAATATACTATTCTGATTATCCTAATATATTCACAATATAGCAATCCTAAACTCGATAGCACATTTCACGAGAAAATTTTACCAAAAAATTTGGCAAAACCTCCCCTATAAAACGGACATCTCTCCCCTGAAGTGGAGCCCATCTTGCATAAAAATAGCACTTCTATAATCACATTCAATTGCCAGGCCTACCAGATTACCCGAACTTACCAAACACAACAGTTATAGCACCAACCAAAATCATCTATATTTATATGTTATCGAACTTGTCGCACCATTTTATATCTATCAATTTATATTTGTTTAATGTCCAAACAGTCCATAATTACAGTATATCGTTATATGGTCTAAATAGTCCTAAGATTCAATGAATTAATTAGATTATTAAATTCATCCAAATCAATCTCAATTCAAGTTAATTATTACATATATAACATAATTTTAACATAAGCAACATTTAAATAATTAAATCAGACGCGTAACACTTAAATCGATAACTTCCATAAACCGACAATTCACTTCCGGGATTTTTAATTAACAAACTACACATTATTTGCCTATTGATCCTTTATTAAAGTTGTTCAAAATAATTTTCTATAATCTTTGCAAATATTTTTATCGATTTTTTGGGTTGGGCCCCACTGCCACCGCTCATGGAGGCTCGTGGGACTCAACCGCCGCCATGGCTAGCAGCCTGAGGGTGGCCTCAGGGCTCCCAACTCACCAGATCGTGTTGCAACTTCCTCCCCAGCCTTTTGCCACCACCCACGCGCCTCCAAGCTTGTTGAATGGTCTGGATCGAGGCAAAAAGCCTCGTCGGAGATGAAACTCCGATTTCCCACGTTCACCGTCGATTACGGCTTGTCACGATCGTGGTCAGTGCTCCCCTGACATTTTTCAACCTCCTGAGTTCATTTTTGGAGGTTTTGGAGCTTGAAATCGATGGAAATAATGTGTTCCACGGTGGCCGGTCTTAACAGAATTTTGAGAGTCGATTTCTTTTAAACCAGGCAATGGCTACTGGAGTTCTTTATGTCAAATTGAAGAGAAGTTCACAAGCTTTAATTTGGTAGGTGGATAGTTGCCTGAGGTGGTCGGACGGTGATGAACGGATGGTGAGAAGGTTTCAGGCTATAGTGGCGGTCTTCAGAGTATGTAAGTACTATTGTGGTAATTAATTCTGAAGTTTTTATTTTAAATGGACCCATCAAATGATTCGGATATGTAGAACCAAGTTTTAAGGTTTTCAGTTAAGTCCTTTTCTTTAATTAAATTTTATCCTTAACTTGGTTTTATCCCAAACTTTAACCATGAGTTCGGAAATATATATAACACGTTCAATCCAAATTTTAGCTTAAACGGACATCCATAACCATCATTTTGAATTTTTAAAGATTAAAGCCTAATTAATTAATTCCCGAATTAGAAATTAATTAAAATGGAAATTACGGGTATTACATTCTCCCCACCTGAAGATAAATTCGTCCTCAAATTTAAAAACATACCTTATTGTAGAAACAAGTGGGGAAACTGCTCCCGCATATCCTGCTCCAGCTCCCAAGTACAATTTTTAACAAAATGGTTCCTCCACACCACTTTCACCATTGGGATTGACTTGGATCATAACTGTCTCACTTGGTGATCAATCACAGCTACTGAGTACTCATCATATGTAAGATCTTCCCCGATCTCAATGTCATCTATCTGAATTACATGTGATGGGTTTGAAATGCACTTTCTCAGCATAGATACATGAAAGACTGGGTGGATTCTAGATAACTCTGGTGGCAAGGCCAACCTATAAGCCACATCACCAACTCTAGCCTTAATTTCATAAGGTCCCACGTATCTAGGTGCCAATTTACCCTTCTTACCAAATCTCATTACACCCTTCATGGGTGAGACCTTCAGAAACACCCAGTCGCCAACATCAAAAGAAATATCCTTTCTCTTAGGATCTGCATAACTCTTCTATCAGCTAAAAGCTATCTTCAATCTCTATTGTATCAATGGAACCCTTTCAAAAGTGATCTGAACCAATTTAGGTCCAGAAAGCTGCCTCTCACCAATATCCCAACACAAAGGAGATATGCACTTCCTACCATACAATGCTTCAAATGGTGCCATTTCAATGCTATCATGATAACTGTTGTTATAAGCAAATTCAATCAATGGAATGTTCAAATCTAATAGCCACCAAAGTCCATGGCACACATCCGTAGCATGTCTTTCAAGGTCTGAATAGTTCTCTCAGACTACCCATCTGTCTGAGGGTGAAAAGCTATGCTGAAATCCAATCTGGTTCCCAAAGCTGACTGCAGCTCTCTCTAGAATATCGAGGTGAAACTCGAATCTCTATCTGATACAATGGACTCTAGAACTCCATGCAGATGTAGTATTTCAGAAATGTACAATTCAACCAACTTCTGCACGGTATAGTTCTTCTTGACAGGTATAAAGTGAGCTGACTTGGTCAATCTATCAACAATCATCTAGATTGAGTCATACCCACTTCGGGTACTGGGTAACCCGGCTACAAAGTCCATCGTAATCATGTCCCACTTCCACTCTGGGATAGGTAATGGTTGTAACAGTCCATAGGGTCGCTGATGCTCTAACTTCACCTTCTGACAAGTCATGCATCTGGACACAAACTCTGCTATATCCTTCTTCATACCACTTTACTAGTACATGCTTTTTAGATCATGGTACATTTTAGTTGCACCTGGATGAACATTGTAAGAGGTATGGTGAGCTTCTTCCATAATCTCCTTCTGCAGGTTATCAACCTTAGGCACGCACACCCTAGTGCCCATCCTCAAAATGCATTCACCAATAACCCTAAACTCTTCTGTTATACCCTGTTGCACCTAGTATAGAATCTTTTGTAACTCTGGATCCTGTGATTGAGCTGCCTTCACCCTGTCCGGAAACACAGATCTTCCTCTAAACTATGCTATCAAACATCCATGCCTATTCACCCACCATTGCAATCCTTGATCAAACAGTTGATCAATCTCTCTATACAGAGGCCTTCTCCCAACACTGATATGAGAAAGGCTTCCAGCTGATTTCCTGCTCAAGGCATCTGCCACAACATTAGCCTTTCTAGGATGATACATGATCGAACAATCATAATCCTTTAATAACTCCAACCATCTGGCCTGTCTCATGTTTAGGTTACTCTGTTGAAATATATACTTTAGGCTTTTAAGATCAGTATATATCTCACAGGGTACACCATGGAGATAATGCCTCTAAATCTTCAATGCAAACACAACAGCTGCCAATTCCAGATCGTGGGTAAGGTAATTCCTCTCATGGTTCTTCAACTGTCTAGAAGTATAGGCCACTACACCCCCATTCTGCATCAACATACACCCTTAATACACTCTTGAAGCATTACAGTACACAGTAAAGCCATCAGTGCTTGAAGGTAAGGCCAACACAAGTGTTGTGGTCAACCTCTCCTTTAGCAACTGAAAGCTATTCTCACAAGCTTCATCCCACTCAAACCTGACACTCTTCTGAGTTAGTCATGTTAATGGTGCTGCTATCCGAGAAAAGTCTTATACAAATCTCCGATAGTAGCCTACCAAACCTAGAAAGCTTCTAATCTCTGTGAGTGTAGTAAGTCTAGGCCAGTCCAATACCACTTCAATCTTCTTTGGATCAACCTAAAATCCTTTCTTGGACACTACGTACCCTAAGAAAGTAACACTATCCAACCAAAATTAACATTTAGAAAATTTGGCATACAACTGCTCCCTTCTCAATGTCTCCAACACCATCCTTAAATGTTGTTCATGCTCTTCTACACTTCTAAAATACACCAGGATATCATCAATAAAAATGATTACAAACCGATCTAAAAATGGTCTGAACACTATATTCATCAAGTCCATAAAGGCTGCTGGAGCATTAGTCAACCCAAAGGACATAACCAGAAACTCATAGTGGCCATATTTAGTTCGGAATGTAGTCTTTGGTACATCTTCTTCTCTGATCATCAACTGATGATAACCTGATCTCATATCGATCTTGGAAAAACATCGGCACCTTACAACTAATCAAACAAGTCATCTATTCGGGGAAGCGGATACTTATTCTTAATTGTTACCTTGTTCAGCTCTATGTAATCAATACAAAGTCAGAGTGTACCGTCCTTCTTCTTGACAAACAAAATAGGTGCACCCTAGGGAGAAGTACTGGGTCTAATGAAACCTTTATCAAGTAGCTCCTATAACTGCTCTTTTAACTCCTTCAACTCAACTGGGGCCATTCTGTACAGTGGTATAGAAATGAGAGCAGTTCTAGGTACTACATTAATGCAGAATTCAATCTCCCTATTACGTGGCAATCCTGGCAACTTTTCTGGAAACACATCCGGATATTCACATACTACTGGCACATCACTTACATCTTCTGCTTCCAAAGTTGTATCTCTGACAACTGCTAGAAATCCTTGACATCCCCGCCTAAGCAACTTTCTAGCAATGATTGCAGAAATCAAGTTCTGACGCATCACACATTTCTCACCTCTGAACTTAAACTCTTCATCTCCAGGCATTTTAAATGTCACCTCTTTCATTCTGCAATCCAAGGTAGCATAATGCTAGGATAACTAGTCCATTCCTAAGATTGCATTAAAGTCCATCACATCCAATAAAATCAAATCTGCTATCATCTCCCTGCCTTCTATCATCACAGGGCATAACAAAAATACAATATCAGTGATCAGAACATCACTTAAAGAAGTGGCCACTGACAACGGACTTAGTATCCTCGTACCTCTACAAGCGGTCCTTAATACAAAGGAAGGAGAAATAAATGAATGTGTTGCACCGGATCAAATAAAACCAAGGCATCATTATGACATACCGGGATAGTACCTGCCACCACTGTGTTTGAAGTCTGAGCATATTGGGGAGTAAGTGTGAAGGCCCTGGCCTGACCTCCACCCAGTTGTGAAGTAGATGCCTACCCCTTTCCTTTGCTATTATTCCTACCACCAAACCTTCCACCATTTCTTCCTCCATACCCTCGGTCCTGTTGGCCTACCATCTGATATCCGCCTTGAGAAGGGCTGCCTGAAAATGACCTCCCTGAAAAGCAGTCGGATACTGGGGTCGTAGCTATACTAGTGGCGGAGCCATACTAAAAGCTATAGAAGCTAGATGAAATTGAGTCTGGTTCAGAGAAGGATAGATCGGGCAGTTCCTCATATAATGCCCAGCCTGACCGCATCTGAAGCATGTATTCTGAGTAAGATGACATGGTCCCTGATGAAATCTCCCACAAGTCTGATAAGCACTTGAACCAGAACTAGAACTGTTGTAACGCGCACTACCATAACTAGAGCTCTATCCACTACTACTGTTACCAGTCCTGAAATAAGAAGCACCCTTTCCTCCACGACCATGTCTGCCTCTAAGCTAAACTCAAGATCCAAAATGACTCTGTCCACTTCATCTGGGGCTACTACACACCTCTAGGAAATTGTCCACTAAACCCACTGCTCTGCCCACTACTTTGACCCACAGATCTAGAACTGCTGGCACTATAAGATCCTAGCACTCTATTGTGCCTTTGGAGTCGCTCCTCTATCGACACAGCTTCCATATAAATAGAGTCTAAACCCTTGTGTCCTCATACTGGCATATTCTGGCCCTAAACCAGCAACGTACAGGTGTACCATCTATGCCTCATCCTCAACCATAGGGCCTGCAAACCTCAGCAATCTCCTGAATTTATTAGTGTATTCAAAAACAGTCTCATTTCCCCTTCTGGAGATGGTCATCAATTGGACTCTATTCTACATCTAATATGACACGCATATAATGCTGTTGGAATCTATGCTCAACTCCTCCCATGTAATGGTATCAATAAGCGGTCTAATAGCTGTTATAAACCAATCATAAGCTTCCCTCTCCATACACATCTCAACCATACGGACCGTCTGTGAATCATTTACAGCAAAAGACACTTTGTTCTGGATCATGTTCAGAAAATCCATAGGGTCCCCCGATCCATCAAATGGAACTTTGAAAGATCTAGCAAAGGTACTGATTGCCTCCAGATCAGAAACCTATCTGGGCTGCTGAAAAGCCTGGGCTATGCCCCTAGCCATAGCCTCCACAGTAGACTGGTCAATGGCTATAAAATCGTGTGGTGGTTACTCATTTCCACCCTGGATGCGTCAGCGCCCTCCTTGATTCTTGGGTCTACCTGTGCAGGTTCCTCATCCTTTGGAGGAACTTCCCCAAGTTCTGAAGCAGCATCCTCTTCCTCTTCAGGTTACTGCACACCTCGACGTCATCGTCGATTCATTCTAAAAAGCAAACAGATAAACTTTAACAACAAACAAAAATCCTAACGGTACGCTGAATTCTAGAGACAAGGAAGACTTAGCAAAAATGATAAAGGATCCTATGCTGCAGTAGTTTCAAGAAAGACTCTAACACTCTAAGAAAATAAAACATATATATAATAAAACCAATAGCTCTGATACCAACTTTGTCATGACCCAATCTCGGGTTACGTGATCGACGCCAGGGAACGGGAAAGCTATATACTACCGGAACCCATGGCTAGCCTAACCCTGATAAACAACATAACAAAAATAAACTACCAGAATTATGTATTCTGGTTTCACACAAATGGATATAAACCTGTTAATAACAATTATAGATAATCCATAATAATAATCATACATAGTCATATTATAACCAGCATAACAGCTAGAGTCTCCCAGGGCTACAATCATTCAAAACTATCCAAAGATAATATCATCATAAACATGTTAAAATACATATCCAACATCATCATAATCAGAACATCCTAACACAACAAATCTACTACTGCAGCTTCTAGAATAGTAATACATTCGATATATAATAAGAACCTTCATAAAATTACCGGAGAAGAAGAAATCCAGCTTAGAGACCTGACTGGTGAGGTCTATATAGAATCCTAAAAAAATAGTTTGAGGGGAGTCAGACCTCACTGAGTGAATCAATATCATATTTATGAAAAGCAACCTATATGTATTCAAACATACAATAGTAATATATATGTGTGTGTGTGTACAAGCAATAGTGCAAATGAATAAATCAAATAAAATGAATAAACAAGGGAGGAATAAAGCAGAACACCTAATTCCCCTTTAAATCCAGAATAAATTAATATCACTTGAATCCAATATCAGTCTGTTATTCCAATTCAGTATCTGGCGCTCAAGCAACTCGAGCATGCCCCAAAAAATAACAGTACGGTTACCCGAGTATTCTCGAGCATGCCACCGTCATCAATAAATAGGATCGGCGCCTGAGCTACTCGAGCATGCTCCGTCCTTATAACCATAAGCAATATCCACATACCTGACTCCTGTGTGCACACAGCCTGGTGACACCCACCAGGTAGCTCGTCCCACATCCATCCTCTATCCAGCACATCACAAACAATTCACAGAATATATACATAACATATGCATTTATTCATGTATTAAAATATTCATATATATATATATATATATATATATATATATATATATATATATAATGTCTAATATAACTAATTAATGAAAATAATGAATATGCAATGTAATATGAATGATATTATAACATGCATTCTAACAGTAAATCATAAATATGAAATTGACTCACAACTTGAGTGTGCACCCCTATGCGCTCTAGAAGAACTCGGCTCTCCTGGCCTCAGGAACCCTCTACAGAATATAAATAAAATAAAATTAAGAATAATATAGTTATTTCCTATAACTCAAAGAATTCTAGATTTCTAACGAAAGAATTCCTATTAAATATACTATTTTGATTATCCTAATATATTCACAATATAGCAATCCTAAACTCGATATCACGTTTCACGAGAAAATTTTACCGAAAATTCAGTAGAACCTCCCCTATAAAACGGACATCTCTCCATCGAAGTGGAGCCCATCCTACATAAAAACAATACTTCTATAATCACATTCAATTACCGGGCCTACCAGATTACCCGAACTTACCAAACGCAACAGTTATAGCACCAACCAACATCATCTATATTTGTATATTATCGAACTTATCGCACCATTTTATATCTATCAATTTATACTTGTTTAATATCCAAACAATCTTAATAGTCTGTAATTACAGTATCTCATTATACGGTCTAAACAGTCCTAATATTCAATTAATTAATTCGATTATTAAATTCATCCAAATTAATCTCAATTCGAGTTAATTAATACATATATAACATGCTTTTAACATAAACAACATTTAAATAATTAAATTAGACGCATAACACATAAATTGATAACAT
Organism: Bocquillonia castaneifolia; assembly: GCA_948193215.1. Classification (NCBI taxonomy): domain Eukaryota; kingdom Viridiplantae; phylum Streptophyta; class Magnoliopsida; order Malpighiales; family Euphorbiaceae; genus Bocquillonia; species Bocquillonia castaneifolia. The sequence goes on along the minus strand of CANYLF010587440.1, from coordinate 1,767 downwards.
TCATAAACCGACAATTAACTTCTGAAATTTTTAATTCATAAACTACACATTATTTGCCTATTGGCCCTTTATTAAAGTTGCTCAGAATAATTTTTTATAATTTTTAAAATTATTTTTATTGGTTTTTGGGTCGGGCCCCACTGCCACCGCCCATGGCAACGCGTGGGACTTAACCGCCGCCATGGATGGCAGCCTGAGGGTGGCCTGAGGGCTTCCAATTCACCAGATCACGTTGTAACTTCCTCCCCAGATCACATTGCAACTTCCTCCCCAGCCTTCTGCCACCACCGACGCACTTCCAAGCTTGTTGAATTGTCTGGATCGAGGCAAAAAGCCTCGTCAGAGCCGAAACTCTAATTTGCCCCGTTCACCATCGATTACGGCTTGTCATGATCGTGGTCAGTGATCCCCAGATGTTTTTCGACCTTCTGAGTTCATTTTTGGTGGTCTTAGAGCTTGAAATCGATGGGAATAATGTGTTCCTCGGTGGCCTATCTCAACGAAATTTCGAGAGCCGATTTCTGTTAAACTAGGCAACGGTTGCTGGAGTTCTTTATGTCAAATTGAAGAGGAGTTCACTTAATTTGGTAGGTGGGTCATTGCCTGAGGTGGCCAGACGGTGATGAACGGACAGTGAGAAAGTTTCAGGCTATAATGGAGGTCTTCAGAGAATGTAGGTACTGTTGTGGTAATTAATTTTAAAGTTCTTGTCTTTCAAATGGACCCAGCAGATGATTTGGGTATATTGAACCAAGTTTTAAGGTTTTCAGTTAGGTCCTTTTCTTTAATTAAATTGTATTCTTAACTCGGTTTTATCCCAATTCGGGTATTACAGTTTGTCGAGGGAACTATGGATCGGATAACTTCAAGGAGCAATGTCAAGGTGTTTAATTCATGATTTATGCAAATCTTATTTAGTTTTCCCTTGCTTTTGGATTGAAGTTCTTTACTTTTGGTGGTTATAATTCAATCAAATGTGTAATATCTTCTCTTTCTCATTTATTTGCTTCATTTACTAGTTGTTAGTAGTTTTATACTCTAGATAAGCTATCACCAACATGTATCCTAATACTAACTACTCTCTTCTTTTTGCTAAACTAAAGGTGTTTGGTTTGGCCATATGCTAATATAACTTATCTCCTAAATATGCTTAGTATTTGGTGTTTGATGTGAAAATAAAATCAACATCATATTTTGGACCTATTTGGTTGAGCAATTATAATCTAGTTGTTTGTGGACTGCGAACGACAGATAATGGACATTTAGAAATTATAGCGTTTTAATGTTTAGTTATATTTTTATAAACGTTAGCATTTGAGATCTCCATCCACTATTTTTAAAACAATTCACAAAACACCAAAAATCTAGCGGATGAAATTTCAAACGTTAAATACTAACTTCATCCACTCAACCAAACATGCAATTTATATATTCTACACACACATATATATTGTATTTTGCAGCTTTTTTTTAGTAAATTACAATTGAAATTCAATCAAAATAATTTTTTGGGTATAATATAGTGCATGTGAATGATTATTTAAAAGAGAAAATACACATGTTTTCTATAGTCATTTAAAGTTGGAAAATATGCAACATCCAAATTGGGATATTCCAAAAGGTTTTTTTTTGTTAGCCCCGAGATTTCAGTAATGATTTTGATGATGTAAAACATTAAGTTATTCACTAATATGTTTGTTAAGTGTTTTTCAGGTATCACATTATAAAAGGATGCATATTAGTATTGGATGAAGTAAACATTTTTTG
>CANYLF010587383.1:0-11809 GCA_948193215.1 Bocquillonia castaneifolia | reverse complement strand
CCTTTCTTTAGATATTTATGAACAATTAATAAATTAAAATTTTGGATCAGAATATATAATTCCGTTTATTTTATTTTATCAAATGTGATGTGATTTTAAGTTTTAACGACAGCATTAGCATAGTTATGCTATATCATGTTGAGTTTTGATAATCTTCATTTTCTTTCTCTAATTTTATTTTTCAATTCTTTATTTCACTCTTTAAACCTTGTGTTTTCCTAGTAAAAATAAAATTCAATTATGCATATATATTTTTCATTGTAGAGTTCTTTCCCGTTGAGAATATACTTCGAAAGTGGAGGTGGAGCAAGAAATTTTATCGAAAAAGTGCAAAATTTAAACAATAAAAAAAAGGATTATTGATTGTGATTGAGTGTAATAAAAGAAGGAAAATACATCTTGAAGGCAAAGTACTTCAAAGGAACTAAAGGTAAGAATAACACACTTAAAAAGGAGGGGAAAAAAAAGGAAGTACTGAAGATCGAGAGATATTACCCTTCAAACTAGGCTCTAAATGCATGAGTAGCTCGGTCTTCAGCTCGATAATGAGCTTTTTTTGTGAGTTAAACGAGTCGAGTTCGAGCTCAATTTTCTATCCGTTTAGTTAAACGGGCTGACCTTAAACATTAAGGTAGTCGGCTCATTACGTTCATGAAAATCTCAATTAGCTAGGTGTTAATGAGTTTGTTCATTTAAAAGCTCGTGAACAAATTCGTTAGGTGTTCATTTAACATATGCATTAACCCCTATAAATCAATTATTGAAGCTAAATCAATTATTAATAAACATATAACTATAAATATTTTTAATTATTAAAAATAGTCATTTTTATATTTATAATCAATAAATTTTATATTTGAATTATAATTTATATACATTAATTAGTGAATATCATTTTTTTAAATTTCTAATAAAAATATTTTAAATTAACATTTATAAAATAAGAATCAAGCTCGATATAAACTTGGTTAAGCTCGTGAATACTACATGAATATAGTAGTGCCTGGCTCGAGCTCGGCTCGTTTACTAAAGGAACTTGAAACTTGAGCTCGAGCTTGGTTCGTTTAGTAAAGGAACAGAGTCCGAACATCCCAAAGCTCGGCTCGGTTCCACTTGATTACAGCCCAACTTTAAATTAATCAAAAAAGGAGGAGAGTAACTATCTAAGTTGGCAGCCTAGCTAGGCACTACTTAAAAATCTATATGATTTCTATTAACACATGAATTGATATAGATATTGCAAGCCATAATTTCATTAAAAATGGTAATTAAGAAAAATAACATTCGAAAAAACAATTTTTGGTTAAATGATATTATAAATAGTCTCTAAAACAGATAGTGACCTAATAAGATCAATGGTTTGTCACACGTAGGGGGTGTGCATCGGTTCAGTTTCAATTGGACCAAACTGAACTGTTTTCGATGGTTCAAAATTGAAACCGAACCGAACCGAATTAATTCCTAAACCAAACCAAATTTATTTTAGTTTTTCGGTTCGGTTCGGTTTGGTCGGTTTTTGTTTTATATATATTTTTTATTTTTAAAAATTTTAAATAAATATTTATTAAATTTTATATAGTCATATATTAAAAAATCATTACATGTATATATAAAAACAAAGAACATATAAAAAATGTGTCAAAAAATATATATAATAAGTAAAATATATAAAAATATATATATATAAATATAAATATAAAAAAATAAATTAAATAATTTTGGTTTTCGGTTTGGTTCGGTTTTTCAAACATGAAAACCGAAACGAAAATCGAAAATCAAAATTTTTGAAAATAAAAACCGAACCGCGCGAACCGTTTAACCAATAAACCGAACCAAATTTCATAAATCGGTTCAGTTCGGTTTGGTTTCTCGGTCCGGTTCGGTTTTTGCACACCCCTAGTCACACAGAACAATACATTGATAATTGGAAGAATAAATTTCGTTGTATATAATTCATTATCGATGAATCTTTTTTTTTTTTTGCTAGGTGTGCCGTTAGTGATATCCCTGGCCTTTTGAATCCAAACTAATCAACTGCGAGAGAGCAGGCGTCAGCTGAAGGCCCGTTAGGAACTCACAAAACCTCTCTCCTCAAGTGAGCCTACAGATCGATCTCTTGACCGCCAGGTGATTTTGCCGGCAAGTTCAATGGTCTATGACTAGTTGAACCACCCCGCTTGAGTTTAAATCCTATTAATTAATTAATTGAAAAATGTGATAATTTTTATCTATATTTTTATATACCTAAAATTAGTAAAACTGTACAAATAAAAAAAAAAAAAAGAGCAGCAGCTGAGACAGTCAAGTAAAAGAAGGAAGAAAGAATTGAAAAACCAATCAGCACAAAAAAACGCGGTTAGACCATTATCCAATCCATGAAAGGCATTATTATACGCAACGCAAATGAAGAAAGGTGATTGGTTAATAATGTATAAATAAGAAGTAAAGTAGATGTTTGAATTGAATCCACAATTATTCCGTCCTCATTACGTCAGAATAGCATTAGGTCATATAGTAATTGGTACAAAGTGTGAAAGCTTGAAACTCATTTGCATGCCCCTTTCTAAGACCAATTATTTGCTACCGAATCTTTCCACTTCAAAGTCTTCGATCAACGCTTTCACACCTCTTTTCATTTTTCTCTTCTTTTTTTCATTAATATTATTACTCCCAACATCCCTAAAAAAAAAAATTTCAATTCTTTTTACGAACTTATGAACAATAATTTATTACATTGAGTATGTAAAAATCATTTATGCCTCCATTATTTATATGATTGACTTTAATTTTAATACTCTCTTCTAAAATATATATTGCTTTAAAAAATTTCTTTTATTTTAAAATATCTGTCATTTTTAAATACCAAGATGATATTAAATACTCTTTTTTCACTTTTCTCTACACTTTAGTATTTATTACTACTGGAAATAACATTTTCAAATACAAATACAAATCCTTTTATAATACCAAGATGGTATTAAATATTCTTTTTCTACTTTTCTCTACACTTTATTAATTATTATTACTTAAAATAACATTTTAAAATACAAATACAAATCTTTATAAAAAGGGTAACTTAGTTATTTTAATTCTTCATTTCTTAAAATGTAAACTAATTAATAACTTCCTTAATCTAGTGTCACGACCTTAAACGACTGTTATTTTGAAACGGATGGGGTACTAGTTTCCACTGGAAAAAAAAAATATTACACTCCCTCCATTTCAAAATAATAATCCCTTTAGAAATTTTCATTTGTTTCAAAATATTTGTCACTTTCAAATACCATGACAACATTAAATGCCCTTTTTTCGCTTTTATTTACACTTTACTACTCCCATTGTCCCAAAAAAATGGACAAATTTAAAGTTTTGTGTGTCCCAAATAATTGACAGTAATTTGATGCATTGATTGGTGAAATATCACATACACCTTTTTAATTATAATAGTAGAGTTTAATTTCAATGGTAGTTTCAAAAAGTCAACTCATTAAATAAGGAAAAGTATGACATTTCATTTAGTAACTACTATATTTACCTAAATAAACTACTTCTCCTTAATTCTCATGTGTTGTCCAAAAGTGCACATCTTTTTGAGACAAAAGAGTGTTTATTACTACTCTAAATAATACATAGAAATCAAATTACAAAATATTTTTATAAAAGGTAACTTAATTATTTTGGTTCTTCCTTTCTTAAAATCTATACTAATTAATAGTTTTCTTAATCCATGTGTCACAACTTTAAAAGACTGTTATTTTGAAATGGAGGGAGTAATTTAAATGAGTTAATTTATTATTATTTTTACTTGTCTTTTAAAGTTATTACACACATATTAAAGAAATGATTGGAATAATGTTCAAAAGACTATTCTAAATAGAATGGTTGTTTTAAAATGATTATTAAATGCTATGTGTAAATAAAGGTTAAAAATTCAAAAAAAATGAAAAATAATTATATTAAAACTTTAAAGTGATAACTAATTATGAACAATTTTTCTTCTCTGGAAAGACAAGTAAAAAAACAGAGAAAGTAAATAGGAGTGATTGTGACATTTCATATATAAACAAACTCATTTAACTAACTAAACTACTTTCTTTAATTCTTATGTTTTTTCAAAAGTGTAGATCCTTTTACAATGGAGAATGTATTATTATTATTATCCCGTTGTTACACCACATGGACAACTATTACCATATTAGTGTTAATATAAAGATAAAGGAGGCAGTCTGGAACTTGAAATCCAATGTAAGAGGTGTACTACCAATCCATTAAGGCATATTGCTCTTGTTTTTATTTTACTCTCAATGAAAAAAATCCAATTTAATTTATAGAAATTGAAAAAAAAAATAGTCTCCTCCTCTTTTTCTTTCCTCGTATTTATTCCACAGTTCAATAATTAGACCATCACAATAAAACATTATATTTTATTTTATTATTTTGTTTAATATATTCAATAAATATAGATATTTAAATTTTTTAGTTTATGTTTTTTATTCTTTCTTTATGCGAATTTGGTTAATTTTATTTTTAAAATTTTATGGTTCTTTTTTTTCTTGAGAGATGCTTATGGTGATGATGTGATTATACTACAAAGTTTTCTACGTGATTTTCTTTCAAGCAACATTATATAAAAACTAAATGGAAAAATAGTTTATTTTAGCCAACTTGGAGTGAATTGTAATTTTAGCCATATCTTTAATTTTTATGAGTTTATTTCAGTATTTTTACATTCTATTTCAATTTTAGCAAACCTAAAAATGATGTGTGCTTCTGATGACATGTCATACATTTTTAGTTAGATGTCATGTATTATAACGTGTCTAAACTATTTTAGCCACAATTTTTAATTAATTCATAATTTTAGCTTCATGTTTTCAAATTGGCAAAATCAAACATTATACCCCAAACTATGGTGAAATTGATAAATATATCACAACCTTCAAACCGTGCATGGTTGGCACCTGACCTTTGCGACTTAAGATAAATATGCCCCTGATGAAGAAGAGAATATGGAAGAAGAAAAAATAGAATAAAATAATGTCAAAACAATGTCATTTTTATAATAAAAAACTAACCAGATGTAGACAAGGAGGGGTTTCCTTAGAGCCCCAGTGTCACTGACGACTACGACACTACACCTTTAAGGTGGTAGGATCTTATAGTGGGAGTCACCACCCGAACCGGCATCAAGAATGTCTTATAAGGAGTACGTCTCGATTCCTTTAAGAAATACAGAGTCACCTTGACCTCAAAAATTCTGGTATCGGACTACCATATTTTTAAATTTATTATTCACGTCCACTTATAGTATTATACTAACCTTTATTTCCACTAACAGGAGTATATACAACAATTGATTTCCTTACATTTTACATATAGAACATGCAAAAAGTGAGTTTCGATTATAGCAAATAAGGATTTATTTTACATATTACTAAAACTGAATTAAAATCAATTTACATGCAAAGATTATAACACCAATCAACCTAGTTTTTAGCATCTTTTATTTAGTTTAATTACCAAAATAGCATTTACAACCATATTACATACATTTTATCACACTAAATGATCCTAAGAGGGTGTAGGCTAACCTTAATCACTTACTTTGACGTGAAAGCAGAGTTTTACAACCGTTTTAGTGCCCAACGCCACTTCTTTTCCACCAACGCCAATCCAGGAGTGACTTTACCAACGCCACTAGAGGAGTGGCATTTGGGATCAGTGCCACTATAGGAGTGGCGTTTGGCCCCAAGAGAACGCAAAAAAAAATGTAGAAAAAGACAAAAAAAAATGCATATTTCTGGTTCCCCAAACCCAGAAAACAATAATATAATGATATATATTCAACATATGATGTAGGAATATACTAATCATTGCATAAAACGACATTTATACAACCTAGATCTATCATAGCATTCCCATACATATAAACATTCTTTCATAGAATACAACATCATTTTACATCAAAGCATGCTTTCATGGATTGAAATCAAGAAGGAGGAAAGAAAAACTTACCTAATTAAAACTAACAGAAAGTAGCTTGAGTATCCTCAGATATCTTGAGTTGTCTTTTAGAAGCTCTTTCTTTTATTTATGAAAATATGCAGTAGAAATGTTTTTGAGATTAATAGAGTGTTTAGAAATATTTTTTCAAAGTGTCTATGCAATCCAAAGAATGTCCCTCCCCCATAAGTTCACTATATTTTACCTTTTATAGGCAAAGATGAGTGAGACTTAAGTACAAAAGATCATGCATCAACTTCTATCCCCTTTTGAATTCAATGTGGCTAGCCTTTCAGGTGGTGACCAAACATTAAATCTAACCATAGTTCTAGGCTAGAAGGGAATCAAAGTTTATTGTGATGGATGTGAATCATCTGTAACTTAGTTACAGATGATTAAAAACTTAATTTCAATATAAAAAAAAGTGGGTTCAAAGGACAAAAAAAGATGGTTACAGATGATATCTTGACTTAGGTTAGAATGATTTTAATAAGTTTTAGTCAAAGTAAACAATATCAATCACTTCTGATGACTCAAATCCAAAAATACGGATAAAACCAGTTGAAAACGCGTCAAAATTTGAATTTTAAGCCATTTTCCAACCACTTTTGAGGGAGTGGCATTCAGGGTCCAACGCCGCTCCACAAAGTGGCGTTTGAGGTCCAATGCTAGTCCTTAGAGTGGCATTCTAGCCTGAACTGGCGTTGGACCATTTTAAGGCCCTAAACGTCTGAATTTGAAAAAGCGTATTAGAGACAAAAATGTGCCGAATGGCCCAATCTACTATTTTATTGTTTCACGCCATTTTGATAACCGTACAAAAAGTTATGATGAAAGTCATCTAAATTTGTATGGTTTAGGGTTGAAACAAGCTCGTTTGGCTCAAAACATGTTTTTCAAGTTTCAAAATGATTTCGAAATCATTTACATGAATAATCAAGAGCTATTATCACTCGATTCATGCCTTTTGAGCATGAATTATCATCATTAGGCCTCCGAGCCGCTTGTACATATCTACATCCAAATATTAAGTGTTAACACCAAGGGTATATTTATCTTAAGTTAAAAAGGTCATATACAAACCATGCACTATTTAAAGATTGGGGTATATTTGTCAATTTTACTATAGTTTAGGGTAGAAAAATTCATTTTGCCTTTCAAATTTTATCAATTAAATCGAACTTGATAATGGGAGTTTGTGGTACTTGCACACATGGCATACATTATTTTTAAGCTGTCCAAAATTGATAAAAAAAAAAGCAAAAAATGTTGAAATAAACTGATAAAATTTAAAGATATGATTAAAATTTAGAATTTATTTAAAATTGTGGCTAAAACAAACCGTTCTCCAAATCAAATTATAATTAATTTATGACATGATATAACCATATTTTTCATTTGAAGATGGAAAAAAAACTATGAACAATTGTCTCGCTTAATTATATTATGTACTTTTCAATTGTTCTGTGCACTGTATATTTTTTTATATCAAGCAATACTTATTTATTTGAATGAAGTACCACAATCCTAAATTAACATTGCAATTGAAAATATAAATGCTCCATATCTCATAAGTCAAAATTTCATGATTCGCAAGATGAAAATAATAATAAAAATTAATGTCCTCAATTAAAAGAATAAAAATAAATTTTATTTCTCATATTATATCTTTATCTACTCAAAACTCATCTATGTGAATTGAATTAAAAAGTTTTTTTTTAATATATACAAACACTCTCTGTTTTAAGATTATAATTTAATTTTTTTTAAGGCTCCTAAAATATAAATTGACATACTCATCGTAATGTGTTGATTTGGTGTTCAACTCATAACGATTAGCATTTTAATACTACAATGATGTACCATGAGTAAAACAAAATGAATTTAGCGGGAAAATTTTTTGTCGCTATAGCTTTTTTTTTTCTATATATATAAACCAAAAGGAAAATTGATAATTTTTCAAAAGTGGAAAAAAAAGAACTTTGAGTGATTTTGATTTCATAAAATGCCAATCTTTCTGTCATTTCCTTTTAGTATAGTGCAATGAGATTATGCGCACCTCCCCATTCTTATTTTATGCTGCCTCTCTTACTCTTTCATTATTTGTTTGCTTGTGCCCTTTTTATTTATTTTTACTTACTTTAAGGTTAAGTTTAAAATTTTATTTTGTGATCAATAATTAATATTTATAATATTGCGTTCATTCTTTCCATTATTTTTCATTAAAATAAGTTTTAATTTATCATCTCATATCATCGTCAACTTCTACATTTATCTACATTTTCATCATTTTATCATCATTAATTTTATTTTCACAAAAAATATATAAAATTATAGAAATGAAAGAAGAAAAATGTCACTAACACAACTAAAAATGAGCGTTTTAGCGACTAAAATTAGTGACTAAATTATTTAGTCTCTAATTCGCGATAAAATCCCGACTAAATAATCAATAATAATGAGGAGAGATAACATTTTGGCACATTGCGACTAAAAAGGCAACTAATAAGCTACTAAATCGGGAGACTAAAAGAATTTAGTCGCTATTTAGTCTCCAAAAATGACGCTTAGTAAATTTACGACTAAATGGAGACTACTTAGCAACTAAATATTTTAGTCACTAATTGAAATTGATTATTGATAAATTAGAAAGTGTAGCGACTAATTGGCACTAAAGTTTAGTCGCCAATTAGTCACTTTGTACTGCTTGCCACGTCATTTAAAAAAACGACGACTAAATAGTGACTAAAAACTTTTAGTCACTATTTTTTGGCAATTAAAACAGCGCGATAACTCTCCCCCTTCCCTCTCTTTTCCTCTTCTCCTTCTTCTTCGTCCTCCCACACACAGTAGCTCCATTGCCCTTCCTGCAAGAAAAAATAATTAATTAGTTAGGTTAATTAATTAGGTAATTATTTATTAGGGTTAAATTAGTTAGTTTCTCTTAGGGTTTTGTTAATTTTTGACCAAAAAGTTGCTCTTCCTCCTCCCCCTGCTGCTGCTGCTCCTCCTCCGCGTCGTCCCTGCTCACCGCCAGTGCTCTTCTCCTCCCTTGGTGGTTGCTGTTCCGTCCAGGTAAGTTATTATTTATTTTTTTAATTTTTTTAGGCCAAAAAATGGTATATATTTTTTGGGTGTTGTATAATATGTTGGATTGTATTTTTAAGTATAATGTGATTGTTGTTTTAGGGTTAGGGTAATTTTTTTAATATTTTAAAAATTAATTCTGTTGGGTAATTTTTTTTAAATTTGAATATATTGTTGGGTAATTTTCATTTATTTTATACATTGTTAGGTGTTAAATACGTTTATATGTTTTTAATTATTTAATAACTATTTATTATTGTAATTTTTTTATTAATTAATTTCTGTTTTTTTAATTTAGTGTAAAAATGAAAAATAATTGGGTAATAATTTGGACTATTTTTTGGTAATTATTTATGTGTTTTTGGATTTATAAAGTTAATTAATGTATATTTAGATGAAAATAATAATAATAATCGGGAAAAAATATAATGACAAGTAATTTATAATTTGTTAGTGTTTAGGTTTATGAAAATTAATGTGGTTTATAATAAAATAATTTTTGTTTTATATTAATTAATTAATGTTTATTTATTTTCTGTTTTTTAGGTTATTTATTTTTTAATTTACGTTTTTCTTTAATTTTTTTATTATTTAATTTCAATTTTTTTGAATTAATTGTAAATATTGAAAAATAATTGGTTTTTGTTGTATTTTTGGTAATAATTTATTTTGTTTGGATATTTAGACTTTATTGTGTATTTATATAAAATAATAATAATTATAGTGAATTAAAAATAATGAGAAGTAATTAGTTTAGAAGACAAAATTTGATCATAATTTAGAAAAAAAAATGTATTTTCAAAAAATAGTTTCAAATAATTTTTTTCTTTAAAATTTGATGAGTATTTTTTTAAGATAAAAAAATATTTAATTTGTTAGAAGAATTTTGTTAGTTAGTGAAATTCATTTAAAAGATGCATAAAATTTTGTTATTTTTATATAGGTTTATAATATATAATTCGTTGGAGGATCGTTGCATCGTTCTTCATACCTATAGATCGTTTTATTCGGGTCGAGGACTTTAGATTGATTGATTGCTTGGATTATCAAATAAGCATTTTTAACCATTTCAAATCATAAATAATTAAATGGAAAATAATAGAAATGTGATAACCATATATATGTTTGCTATATATATATATATATATATATATATATATAAAATATATGAATATGATTAATTAAATGTGATAAAAAAAAATGTAATGTATATGCATGTCTCTTGATTTAACAATTAATTGAAATATTGATAGATTAATTGTTTATTTACTTGTGTTGTTATATATTTCTATATATATGTTTGTAAAATGTATATTGTTGCCAGTGATAGGTTTTAGAATTTGTTGATTTGCATGTAGTGGTGAAATTAGGTTGTGAAATTTTTTATTTGCATGTTTTGGTAGATATATGTTGTGAAAATTGTGATTTGCATGTGCTGGTAGATGTAGGTTGTGAATTTTAAAGTCTGGGTATTTGTGGTAGGTCCAACAGTGTAATTAGATATAGAAGTATGTTTTAATAACAGGAATGGCCCCATTTATTGGGGAGATTTAAACAATTATAGGGGAAGCTCTGTCGAAATTTCGGTAGAATTTTCGTTAGATTTAGAAATAGGTTAGAGATTAAAGACTATAGGTTCACACAATGAACTGAATTGAATCCAGGTTCCAATTTCATCGTCAAAATAAATAATAATACGTTTAAAAAACAAAATCTGAAATTAATAAAAATTAGCAATTATAACATTTTGAAATTAATAAAAATCAAGATTCATTGCATCTTCCTTGCATCGAATCAATAAAGTCATTTTTATTTAGTATCGTATTCGATTGCATCTTCCTTACATCAAATTTGAAAAATTGAATTGCCGTTGATGAATAATGTATGTAAAATTACCAATTATAACATTTGAAATTAATAAAAAACAATATTCATTGCATATTCCTTGCAGCGAATAAAAAAAAGTCATTTTTAATTATTTTCATATTCAATTGCATCTTCCTTGCATCGAATTTGAAAAATTGAATTGTCGGTGATGAATAATGTATGTAAAATTACCAATTATAACATTTGAATTTAATAAAAATCAATATTCGTTGCATATTCCTTACAGTGAATAAATAAAGTCATTTTTAATTGTTTTCGTATTCAATTGCATCTTCCTTGCATCGAATTTGAAAAATTGAATTACCGTTGATGAATAATGTAAGTAAATTGAAATTTATTAATATAAAACTATAAATAATTAAAAAAATAAAAAGAAAAAATTTGAAATATGACTTCATCGTTTGAGAATTCGTTCTGCGATATTGTATAGAAAGTATTCGTTTGAATATTTTATAATTCCAATATTGAATATTGGATATTTAATATTTTATTTGAGTCATATGCATCCTCCTTGCAGCGATTTCCAAATTCATTCATGGAAACGATATAAAGTCGTCGTTTCAATTCATTCAATTAACCGTAGATTAATACCGTCCAGTGTATTTAAAAGTTAATTGAATACACTGGATTGTCCTTGTAGATAGTTTACAAAAGAACTTGTTATGTGTTATCGCGGCATGATATTTATGTGTATATTAATATTTTGGTGCTTCTTGGCTTTGTTCTCCGACTACACATCAAGATATATACCAAATGATGCAAATTCGCTAAAATCAGCGTATGTTGCGTTATTTTGTAAATATCTCGAATAGTGTACTTGGAGAACCACGCC
>CANYLF010587122.1:0-16827 GCA_948193215.1 Bocquillonia castaneifolia | reverse complement strand
CCTCTACCAATTTTTTTTATATTATTAAATTAAGTTGAGGATTTTTATTTTTATTTTAGAATTCTTTTTATCATCATCCTTTTTTTCTAAAAAAATAGGCATCCAAAATATCAGCAGATATGGTTATAATTATGACCTGTGCTGTATTGTATTAATTACTTTTTAACTTTTTACGTGATTGCAGACTAAAAAGAAAAGGAAAATCAACTGATTCATGATATAATTAAATAATTTATACTGTTCCACTCAAAAAAAAACAGTGCTATAAACAATTTCGTTTATTTATTAACTATGAATTATAGAAGAGAATAATGCCCTGTCAATGGCCCAATAGGCAGTCCACCACAGCCACTGCCTCTTAAACTTTTGTCCTTTTCTTGCCTATTTTAATTTTTTTTATTCTTGATTTTGATTATCTACTACAGTATATATAAATAAATAAATAAATTAATTAATTAATTATTAAATATCCAACAGAAGACTGCCACGTTGGAAAGCAGACAGCTGGTAAAAGCAGTGCGGCGTTGTTTAATTGGTGATTATGAAAAAACAAGGATGTTACCGGTAACACTAGATAGAACCTCTTTTTGTTTTTTTTTTTTTTTACTTACCTAGTAACAAGTAACAACACACGCCCACCAAAACAAATTATTTTTTATAAATAAAAATAAATAAATAAATTGTAGGAAAAGAATATTACTATTACTAATATTCTGTTGTGCTCGTGAGAGAGAGAGAGAGTTTGGTTTGCTTTCATTTTCTTCATTTCCTTTCTTTCTTTCTCTGTGCTCTGGTTTTGCTTCTGTCTTCTGTCAGCAGAAAAGCAAAGTAGAACGCAAGGGAAAGGAAAACCAAAACAGAGGAAAGGAAAAGGAAAGGAAAGGAAAGGAAGCCAAACACAAACTAAAAAAGAAAAATCCTTGTTTCTTTTCGGTTGTGGGAGGAGGGATTTTAATTAATTTGATTAATTTTAAAAGAGGAAGAGAGATGATGGTAGCTAACAGTTTCGATCTATGGCAAAAAGATGCTTTCTTTTCTGCTGCTGAAGAGGTTCAAGAATCTGCTGACCTGTCCGTTTCTTCTTCATCTTTTTCTCCTTTTTATTAATTTCAATTTAATTCAATTCATGCTCTGCTCTTTTTTTCCCAAAATCAATACCCTAATTTTCCACCTGCCTTAACGATTATTAACTATAAATTCTTCTTCTTTTTTATTTTATTTTATTTTTGGATTATATAAATATGCTTTGTATTATTTCATGTGCATATAATAATTAAAAACAAAATATGCTGCTGCTTAATTCTTTGGCTTTTTTCTTATTAAATTAATTAATTAATTAATTAATTAATTAATGTGTACAGAATGCAATCAGCATATAGGATGTGGATAAGAGAGAAAGAGGGATCATCAAAATTAGATGATTTACATGAACTTTCTAGAGACCTCCAAACTGCTTTGGGTACTGCTAAATGGCAGGTATGCTATGCTTTCTTCTTCCCTTTCAGGTGCTTGTACAGAGTTTATTTTTTTTATTATTATTATATTTTTTTTCTCTGTACGTTATTGATTTGAAGTTGTTGAACTACTGTGTCTGTGTAAATGAAAATTAACAGTTGGAGGAGTTTGAGAGGGCTGTTTGCTTGAGCCATGGGCATCGCGCTGATGACATTACTGCTTCTAGACATAAACAATTTGTTTCTGCCATTCAAAGTCAGATATCACTTGTTGAATCCGCTTTGAGGGAAGCTTTTAGCAACGAAGGAAGGAAACCTCTTCAATGGGTTAATCTCAATAAAGAAGAATGTGATGATTTGGCATTATTTCTCTCTGGAGCTCCTCAAACAATACAAAATGCGAAACTTGATTCCACTGCTGTAAGACCTCCTGTGAAGAGTCTCGCGGTGGAGAACCACCCGATGAGAAAAGATACAGACTATGTTCTTAATGCTACATGTAGTGGAAGTACGTATGATGAAAGTGATGGTAATGGTGTTACTACTAACAAAAATGATGATTTTATTATTGACGTTGAAGAGAGAGAAATTTCTACGATGCGGGATGATATTATCTGTCAAGCTGATAAAACATCTGGGACACGGAAAATGTGGAGTTCACCTAATTTCGGTGCTTTGAAGGTTGTAATTGATGACAAAGATGAACATAGGAGTGGACCGCCGAGAATAGATGCCACTCCAAAAGAAAAAGGGTCCAAGCCTATTTTTTGGAAGCAAAGATGTGGAGAATTTTCTCGATTTAAGGGATCATCTAGCATGTTCAATCAGGTATACAAATTATGCATTTATGAACTACATTGATGTGTATTTAATCACTAGAAATTCTGAAGTGCAGTCTACATCTTCACTGACAAATTAAAATTTGTAGTTGTTGTGAATATTCATCATTTATGGTCTCTATAGTTGTGCATGATTATATTTTAGTATAGCTTCTTAAAATTATCAATCTTTTGCAGCTCTTTGGTCAGGTTGGAGGGTTCCAAAGACAGTTGCAGTCACCATTATCACTACGGTTCAGCTGTTCTGTCCAACTCACACTTGCTTTAATGCTAAGTATTTTCCTGATTGGTAAGTTCTTGATTTGTTTAACTGCATGTGGTTTTTTGAATAATTTTTTTTGAAGGAATTATAATCATAGCTGTTGTATCCTTACTGTTCTTCCCAGTATATTCTAGTTAAGTCATGAGACCACCAATGTGAATTTGACTGGGTACATGATTTGATTGTATGAGTATACATAATGTAACTTATGTTACCGAATTTGACTAGGTTTTCATTTAGTTCATTGCAGTGCAGCAATGAACTGCCTTGCACTTTTAGCAGTTATTATCACTTTTGGATTTTACTTAACTGTTTCAAACTACCATTTGGTTTATTGCTCAATCATTTGAAGATTTTGCATGTCCCAATGCAATTACAGGGGAGAATGTGTTTTACAAAAGTTGGGATGGTAGGATTTTGAATTGATTATATGTGGTATAATTTTTGTTACAAGACATAGTGCTCGGGAAGGTAGTAATTTTGACCTGCAGTTTCAAAAATCTGAATTACAACTTATTTAACATCTCTAGAACCCAGAGTATGGTTATTGCTCGGAAATTTTTAAATAACATCTTGCCATCTTCATTAAAAATCTATGAAGCTAATCTTATGTAGATTGTGGCAGCTCATTTCTCAAAATTGATTCCACCAGAGTCCTAAACTTTTTGTTTGATCTGCATCTAACAGTTTTTTGTTCTGCCAATCTTGGCTTTTCATAGGCCAATTCACATCTATTGGGCTGACTGAAAACTATAATTTTATTGCATGTAGTACCCAAGTTTATCATTTCATGTTCTCTACATATGCAACATATTTTGAAGATTTGGTCCAAAATTGTTTCGGCATTTTGAAACAATATTTATGAATTCTGAGAAGATGTGATGACTTTGGTACATGATTTATGATAACCGTATGCTATGAGTAGCAATGAGAATCTTGTAATATTTGAAGCTTTGGGTTGTATAAGTAATAGTATATGTCTTGTACTTAATTGGAAGATGAGATCTGGCCCTTTAACAGTGAACATATTTTTCTATTATCAGTTCTAGCATTGACCATATTTAGTTTGTGAAATTTGGTCTAATAGTGTGGAGGCTACATTTGATTCTAAAAGGACTGCATGTGTTTTTGTTCTTCATTTTAAAAAAAGGTTCTCATTTTATTTCTTTTTTCTGCAGTGCCCTTTCTAGTTTATTCAGCTTGAGAGGAAATGATAGTTTACTGCTCACCATCAGATAAAAAGGTAATCCTTTTTCTTAAAATTTTAGCTATTTACACACTTCATAATGCGCTCCCTCCCGCCCCCACCTATGTTTTACTATTATGAACATAATTCAATGAAATTGGGCATAAATATGAGGTTATATATCATTCTTAATACAAGGATGTGTGAATCATAATGTCTAGCTCTGTGATGATGACAACTTGTTCTCAAACCAATACATTGTGGTATCAAGTGTTAATTTGCAGTTCAATAGTTTGAAGCTGAGAAAAAAAATTTAAGAACGAGTTTGGTTTGTGCATCTTGGGTGTTTTCTAATGTGACTTCAGATCTATATTTTGAAATGAGAACATTTTTTGAGAAACTAATCAACTATCGTACTAAGGGGCTGAAAATAACAGTTGTCTAATATTATTCATATTGTATTAAAAGCTGATCTATATTTTATCAAGTAGATTCTTAAAACTGATGTGAAGTTTCATAGTATTGCATACTGTGGTAGTAGGGAGTGTGTAATAACTTGTAAGATGTTCAAAACCCACAACTTCCTCTCTCTTCTTTTTCATAGCAATCCTAGCAAGGGGCATAAGTCAGCAACTAGTGGAGTTTATGGCTTTTAGGTTTTAGTAACACTTCTTGACAAATATCTTCTGTTACGAAATGATATATGTGCGGTGATAACTCTCAGATATGTTCATGAATAATCAAATATAATATGATGGTATACAACTCTCTTGAATATTCTAACCAGTGTGCTCTACCTGGTTCACTTCAACCCGTTCTGCTGTTCTATTATTAATATATTCATCACTTAAGATTTAGGGTCCTTGGGGGTGTTTTACATTTTCTAAGCATCCAACCATTAATTCTACATCCAAGAATTAAAGTTGCTTATGTCTTTAGATTTTGAATGCTGTTGGAGAATATTCTGTCAAGGACCAGATGGGATCCAATGTTAATAGTACTCTTTGTGCAGTTGTTGAAGTTATATATGAAGAGGAGAGGAAGGAAAAGCACCATTGGAGCATGCTAACGAATTCGAGATTGAGCTACCCTAGCTATATGTGTGAAAAATACGGGGAGCAACACAAGCAACAGGAATAGGCTATTGTTTGGATTCTCTACACTAGCCGCAGAAAATGTATATGTAATGATGTAGTCTCAAATGTATTTCAGAAATATACGGAATCTTGTTTGAACTGAACTTCAAATTTAAGATTGGGAGTTCAGGGGTGCGATGGAGCTTTTATTTGCTTGCCTTTGTTTCCAACAGTAGCTGCTACATGTTTCATCAGATGATTGATCATACCGGAATATGGAGAGGGCAATCTTTTCCAAGTGAAAAATCGACAAGCAGGCACTCCAACCAAATCCAAATCTTAGTCTCTTGATCTTCAAAAAAAATTCTTAGGGCTGTAAATGGCACAGCATGAAAAGCTTGCGTCCAGCTAATTGGTAGGAACATCCAAATTGCATTCAGACGAAAAATGTGACCACTTAGAAAATGATATTACAATTAAAGCATGGACAATGCAAGCATTTATTGTCGATACATCTCCAATTTTTCTATGGCTGCCTTATTTGAGATAAATCATGAACATCCTGATTTGCAAGTTCCACAACCTTTTCACGTAAAATAATCTGTATGCTAGCAGTTTAAGTTGTGGAAATAGGCTTACCTATTTAATAATTACTTACCAATAATAATATTATTAAAACAACAGCTATATATTGAGAGAAGACATCTGTCATCGTTTATGGAAATGTTTCCACCTTGCATTCCTGCTTTTATTTCCTTAGTGGGAGCTTGTTTAACGATTTTATTTTTATAGTATCACTCAACCATTACACAAACAACAAACAAGCGCCCATGGCCTAATGGATAAGGCGCCTGACTTCTAATCAGGGGATTGTGGGTTCGAGGCCCACTGGGCGTGCTTCTTTGTTTTTTCTCCCTGTTTTCCAGTTCAATAACATATTTATTTTCGAAGAGCTGTCATTTTTCTCAACAAAAAATTCATCCAATTAACTAGCCAAACCCTCATTACAGAGTATGAGACTATAGACCAAAAAAAGAAACTTGAGTTGGCGGATTAGTAATACAATCACTATGCCCTATGCAGACAAAGTGCTGCTATGTTTAAGCCAACCAATGTGCTGGCCTGTTGGCATCTCCATTCACAAAGTTAGAAGTAGCCATTTCTTAAGAAAGTCTTCAACCCGATATTCCCCACTAACGAACTAATTTCATAATTCACATTCAGGAAAGACCTCCAAACTTGTAACCTCAGTCAAAACTCAACACATGACTTGTAGCTAGCTAAACCTTGCTTAGAGTTCATTACAAGCACAGCTTGAGCCTCAACTTTGAACTGGTCTATCAGCCATCATCTGCATCAGAATGGGATCTACATAGAAGACCAATTTGTTCTAGGATAGCCATCAAGAATGGCAGCTCACTATTTATTTTAAAGACGTCAGGAGCAAGTGGAGACCATGTTTTGGCTACTACTTTGTGGATGTCGGAGCATAACTAGTTGGAATCAAATCAGGTAATTTTGTCCAAGCCACTCGAGCTCTGATGACTATAATTCTAATTCTAGGGTTGGAACCTAGCATACCATCTTAGTACATAAAAGACAATGTAGAATTTCTTATGCATCTTTTGCGTTACATTACAATTTACATGTCTTGTCTCCAACTTGCTACAAGTAAACACAAATTATAATTGACAGCTTGTAAACAAAAAGAAACATGAAAATTTCTGTGAAAAAACTCGTATCAACAACATTCCTGTTAATAAGAACCGTTTCCATTGCCAACAATTTTGATGCCAAGGTGTGCAAATCCCAGGAGGTCGATGAAGGTAGTTTTGTTTATCATCCAAGCATGAAACAGTGGCATTAAGTGAAATCAACTAAATTTCTTATCTGATGTTTAAACTATAACGTTTCAATGAATGAAATCGGCTAAACTCCTCAAGAACGTGTTATGTGTAATTATTATCTCACTTTATTTGTTTATTTAGTGTTGCCAAGTATAATTATTAAAATGATTAATATAGTACACGGCATACTATATCTGCAGGAAAAAAAAAAAAAAAAGAAGAAGAAGAAGATTCACAAATATGAGGGAACAACCATCCAAAGTGGAGTTGCCTTCCAATAAACCAAAATCCATGTGTATATTACAGCCTACTTATCGGTTATATTAGTATAAAATCCAGCTACGGGAATCCAATTTAGGGAAGAATAACAGAGTGACAGCACCTGGAACTGGAATATCAAAAGAAGCAGGCTGCTCATCAATTAGGCTTTTAAGTTGGACAGGAAATATCTGCAACAGAAGCAAGCAGGAGCTGCAGAACAGGATACTTCTGCAACCGGAGTTGATAGCTGTAGCCAGTGTGCAGGCAATAGCTTTCTCTATTTGCTGTCCACATGGCATAACTAACTGCTTCCATGATTTCTGTTGTGTTACAAAATAAATAGCACAGTAAGATACCACTCACAACCGGCAAAGTAGCATGATCCCAACAGCGACAACACAACTGAGAATCTATTCAAAAACAATGGCTAAGCAAACATGGATATCACAGGGATCTTTCTCATCCTGTGTAAAGGAGGAAAGGCCTTCCAGATTACGAAGCAGCTGACATTACTATAGTGGATCAAGCACCAGGAAATGGAATGGTGTTTTCTCTTAGCTAGAAACTAAATAGAGATCCTGCAAAGACATCAAGATGCAAAATACCTCAGAAGCTTAAATTGAGATCAAGCAAAATTATTCCAGATACACTTGTACAATTCAACCTATAACATCCCGATTACAAATTTATGCAACAAGTAAAAGACCTAAGTAACATTATTTGTTAGGAAAAGAAGCTAAACTTGGACCAAAAAACAAGAAGACTAAAAAAAATGAAAATAGATGACAATGAAAATTATCAACTTTCAAATGTTAAATCCCAAAATCGATAAGCAGATATAAAGTCAATACAAGGAAAAAAGTAACCAAAAAATTTCTACCTTCCAACAGTGTCATATTGCAAAGCAACTGGCAATGATCGGTCAATCCCATAAACACCTTCTCTTCTGATATCAAATTCGCATGATGAATAGGGTAAATGAGGGGCAAAAAAAACATGAAGTCGCCTCCTTGATTGCAAACAATGGTTTTCACTTCCATCTACCGTAGCATTCTCATCCCTAGACAAGAAAAGCCTTGTATTCACACAATTAGCCCACGCTAATCCCAGTGCCGGACAAACCCTTCTCCCAGATGAATATAAACTACCCAAATTACCAATCCTCACCCCATTTACTCCGTCACCGGAACCAACAAAATCCACCACCTGATTACTCACCACCACAACCAAATTAAACCTCATTGCTAAAGCCTTCAACTTGGCAGAAATCTTGAAAAACAGTGACGATCTCCTCTTTAAATCAGTTGGCGTATTATCAAACTCTGACCTGAAAAGAGCTGCAACAGAATCGATCACTATTAACCTAACAGGTAAATGGGTCTTCGAATTCACTAAAAAAGACTCTATCTTTGGCATTATATCAAGCAGTTGGCCAGCATTATGTACACTTTCTACAAATATATTATCACACGGGTTATAACCGTTGTTATTAGTATCATTATTGACAAAGATTTGAGGGTACTGAGATTTGAAGGAAAGGGAGAGTTGGTGAAGGCGCCGAAAAGGGAAAGGGAACTCAGTGTAAAGGTAAAGAGAGGAGGCAGAGAGGCCTCCGTGAGAAAGTGGAAGCTGGGCGGAGAGAGAGAGTTGAAGGCATAATTGGGTCTTGCCGGTGCCGCTTTCGGCGACTATTTCGGTTATTGAATTGCAAGGAATGCCGCCGTTGAGACAGCGGTCTAGAATTTGGCAACCCAAAGTGCATTTTTGGGTCGGTACTGGTTTTTGGAGGAGATTTTGAGGTGTCATGTTATTGATGTATTAAAAGATTTTGCTTTTTTTTTTTGGTGTGTTTGCGAAGAATGGAAAGAGTTTGGAATAGCGAGTGGCGCCAATTTTCTTTTTGGATGCTCTCCCCAACGATTTTCTTCATTTCATTCCGACATAGATTGTAAGTAACTTACTTACTCGTGTTTATTTCAACGATCACTTCTTATACATCTTTTAATTTAATTTTTTATTATAAAAATGCATTTTAAATTTTCATTTAAAGTTTAAAACAAAGGTAGTGCTATTTGACCCGACACTCTTTAGACACAAATTGCCCGAAGGGATGTTAATGCAAGTGAAATTGTCATAGGGTTATTTTCGCAAATTAGTTTTTTGAAAGTGTAGAATCATTAATAGGGCATTTACGCTTCAAAAAAAAATTAATAGGGCATTTAATGCTTTCTCAAGCATTTATCCTGCAACATATGGCGGGCGTTAACTCTTTTTTTTTTTTTAAATCTTTGTTAATGGTAATGGTACAGTTATAATATAGTCCTCTAAGTTTAATGAGTATTATATTTATATCCAACATAACATGATTCAATGATAAGAAAAATTGAAAACTTTGATTTAATTTTTAACCACATATAAATTTATTTATAAAGATTTCTTTTAACACAAATTTATTATCAGACTTTTAATTTAAAATATTACTAAGAATTACTTGTATTTACTTAAATAGCATATATATATATATATATATATATATATATATATATATCATGAATGATAATAATAAATATATTTCAAATGAAATTAATTTATTAATTAGTTGCTCCTAAGCATTCACTTTATACTTAATCAAAAAAGAAAAAAAGAAAAAAAGGGTTTGATCCTCAATTTTATAATAAATCTCAATTTGAACCTTGATAATTTTTTCCTCATTCATAACCCTAAAGTTTATAAAATTGAGCATATATATATTTGTTTTGAAAATATGACAAAAAAAATTAAGAATCAATCATTGTTTGGGTTTAGTTTTATAAAAAAAACGGTCTAGTGTTAAACTCGAATAATCTCATTTAACCAAATTCAACAAAAAAATAATTTTTTTTAAAAAAATAGAAACTTAATTTTTCAAACTTGGTCGGACCGAGTCACTCAGTCTAACCGTATCCAAATTGGTTTGGAACAATTTTATGACTCATGCCAATTGTTTAATATACACAAATTTTAAATATGAATATTAGCAATGATATTGATTTATTTTATTTATTTTCTTTTCTTTTGATTATAAACTTTTTAATGATTAATATCTTGCTTAATAAATATGATAAATAAATATGTCAAAAACAAAATTTAATAATGTGTCCCAAGCCTTGTTTACAAGTAATATGCACATAATACAAGTTTTGAATTAGACTAAGCTCAATAAAAAAAACTAAATTTTCAAGTTTGTTTAAATTCAGTAGGTTTTCTCTTTCACTTTCTTATATTTTGTTGTTTTCCCAATTTTTTTGTTCATTTTATTATTATTATTATTATTGTTGTTGTTGTTATAACAATAATAAAGATATATGTAGAAAACAAAACATTTTATATCGTTCCTCAGTTAAATATCATTTTATATCGTTCCTTAGTTAAATATCTTTATATTATTTTACTATGACTACTAGAAAAATACGCCGACTAAATTTATGTTTGGAAAAAGGAAAAATAAAATACTAATATTTAAGAAGATCAAGTCAATTAATTCTAAATTAATAATTTAAATATTTTCACATCTTGTTACTTTATCTATAAAATTAATCAAAATGTGAAAATAAATTCATAAAAATTTATCCAATTTTATATTTTTGATAGTTACAATAGATAAGAGTATCATCCACAACTTTAAATTTTAAAATAAAGTAGAAAGGGTCATATTTGACCCTTAATTTATCTAAAATCTCATTTTTGACCCCGATAATTTTTTTCTCCTTTGTAATCCTAAAGTTTATAAAATTGAGTATAAAAACCATTGTTTTATCCCCTAAAAAAACCATTATTTTGAAAATCCGACTAAAAACAAATCAGAAACCATTTATTGTTTTGGTTCAATTTCATCACAAAACTAGTTTGAGTCAAAAAAAAAATTCTAAACTGTGAAACCAAGAGGGGGTGAATTGGTGCGGAATTAGAAATTAAAAATGATTCAAGAATGGATTAGGGAAGAAAAGAAGAACACAAAAGATTTATAGTGGTTCGGACTCAACTTGTCCTACATCCACTCTCCCAAATACACAATTTGGGATTCCACTATCCACCAAGGATAATAAGGAGATTTACAAGGCTATCTCCAACCTTTACAATGAGTTTTACCCAATGCTTACTCACAAACCCTAGTGTTTCCAAGAAACTAACACCAAACGTTTACAATGAAGATTTCAATAGGCTATCTTTAACCTTTACAAAGAGAATTCTAAGGCTCTCTCCAAACCTAACCCTAGTGTTTCCCAACTCACAAAGAATTGACACTAGTACAATGGATAACTAATTCACTCAACCCAAGCAACAAATGCTCTAAAGTTCTAGCTACCCAAACCAAACAGCCAATTAATTACAAATGATTGAGAAATAAGGTTACAAGAGTTTGGCTATCAAGGAATTAATGTTCTTACTTGAAGAACATTTATGATGGGTATTTATAGCCAAAATACCCAAAACTAGCTGTTAGAAACAACCCCAAGTGTCTCTCTAACGGCTAGTTGCTTTTTCAATAAAAGCACTGAAAACTGTCAGATCATGGGCGTGGTTCCATCAGTCATGGGCACGATCTGTCTAACGGCTACTTTTTTAGAGACTACATTGAATGTCGCGGGGGCGACATCTCTAACCACGGGCGCGAAATCACTTGACAGGGGATGCCTTTGAGAGCGGCTCTATGTTTGATCAAATCACATGAGCGATATCTCTAACCGCGGGCACAAAATCATTGGGCAGAGAAAGGCTTTGAAAGAGCGGCTAGATTGCCTTGAGGAGCTGCTTGATTTCCTTTGAGGAGCGGCTTCTGTTTGATCAAATCGCGGGGGTGATTTAGTCCATCATGGGCGCGACCTCGAACCTTCAGAAAGGGGCTCTCTGTTTCTCAAATCGCGGGTGCGATTTGGGATGTCGCGGGCGCGGTTCTAAGTTTACAGAAACCTTCTAAGTTCTCATCAAAAAGTCTGGGCGCGATTTCCTTTTTACGGGTGAACTACGTCGCTGGTCACGGGGGCTATCTCCTCATTGCTGGTGCAATATATAGCCGCGGGCTCGGATCCCCTTATCACGGGCGCGGTTTGCAGGAGTCATTCAAAACTAGCTTGGTTGAAAAACTACACACTTAGGAACTTTGTTAGACAAAGATAAAGGGTTGTTAAACTCAAAATAAGATGGATTGATGCTACTAAAGCCAACAATTGCTAAATTGCTAAAAGAGGAATTATATAATTAAAAAAATAAAATAAAATAATCTATGAAAGAATAATGGCTTACCAAAATTCAGTTCTTCTATGAAAGCTATATCATGTCCCATATATGGGTGTTTTCTTCTCCCTATCACTATTTTCTTATTTTTGAAATCCCATTTCTCATCTCCATCCTCGTTAGGGGTGTGCAAAACCTTGGTTACACTGAATTAACCGATTAATTTTAATTTTGATTTTTTTTTGAATTTTAGTTAGTTCGGTTCAGTTAATATATCAATTTCAGTCGGTTCGGTTAACCGAATTAACGAACTAACTAATTTATTTTATTTATTTATTTATTTATTTAAAATTCTTTATATTTTAGTCGGTTTAATCAAAATAACCGAATTACCTATTAAACGTAGACTAATTAATAATTTTCTTAATGCTTGTGAAAAAAACCTTAAATAAAAAATAAAAAAACGGAGGGAGTAAAAAGAAATAGTCCATTTTATAATTATCAAAACACTTGTTTTTCTGTTTGAAGAATAAAATAGAAATTAAACAAAACTTTAATTAATTAATTAATTAATATAATTTTTATTTTGGAAACCATATAGAACTTATAATTTATTACTCCATCCATCCCAAAAAGATGGGCAGTTTTGAAGATTTTCTTGTCCCGAATTATGGACAGTAATTTAATGCACTAAGTGATCAAATGTCATATATACCCCTATTTATTGTAGTAGTGGACTTCAATTTCAATGTTAATTTCAAGGAATTAGTTTATTAAATAAGGGTAATAGTGACTTTTTCTTAGTAAATTAATGCATTTTACCTAGTAAAACTAACTTTCTTAATATTTGTGTTGAGTTAAAAGTACCCATCTTTTTAGGACAGAGAAAGTACTAGGAAAAGCCTAAAACTAAAAAGCTGTCCTACCTTGTCATGTCAGATACCTATTTTTTCTGGCTGTCTCCTCGTTGTATAAAACCAACCGGTAAAAGGCAAATTTTTTACCTAGAGTATGTATACTTTAGAGTATGGTAGAAAGGCCTTCTTATGTGGTATTTTAAAAATACTTCAAAGTGAGGGTTTTTGAGTAAAATATATGGATCATATAAAATCCATCATAAAAAAAATATGTATCAAATGATATAATTAGTATAGATCAATAGATTGCACACATTCACTCATTTGAATTCCCTCAGATTAAACATGATCATAGCTTTTTTCATAAGGAATTCAATAATTTCATATAGATCATGTATTTACCGATAAATAAATATTTTTAGTTTCATATTTATATAAATTTTATAATAGTTTATATTTAAATTAAGGTGCATTCTATGAGTACTTTCTTTTTGACAAAGTAAATATTATTTTGTGACCTTATCATTATTGATTGGAAGTTAACATTTTATTCAATGGTATAAAAAATAGAGTAGGTAAAAAATAAAGTAATACTAGAATTTTCCTTAAATTAATTGATTCTACTTAATTTTAAGGCCCAGTTTGTCACGACTGTAAAAATTTAGAAAATAATTAATTATGCATTGCCATGGCATAAATTATATCATTTGCATCATGTTCATGTGTGATACATTGCATAATAAAATGTGGTAGAAGAGTGTTGTGTGTAGTAAAGTTTATGGAAGTTAGAGTAGAGTAACGACCTAATTGTAGAAAAAATTGGAGAAGTTATTTATAGTATAAGTTTGATTGAAAGATTAATTGGTTGGTAGAAATTTTATTGTAGGTTTATGGAGAGAAGTGGGGTAAGTATAAGTATAAGAATAATAATAATAATAATAATAATAATAATAATAATAATAATAATAATAATAATAAATGAGAGGATAAGTGAGTGGAAATTTCCACCAACACTTATCAGTTCTCATTCTTTCTTTTTTTCTTCCTTTACGTGTATACTCTTCTTACTCCTTTCCTTTCCTTTCTTCATCCGCTATCTTACACTTCTTCATCAAAAATTTTACCAAAAATTTTCTTTAAGGCTTAAGATTGAAGAGGAAAACTAAGTGAAGAACAATTTGAAGGTTAGAAGCTTGAATTAAGGTAATTCTTTCCTTTGTAGTATTTTAATTAACTTAACGTTCATGTAGAATTTGAGAAAAATATTATTTTAAGTTGTAATCATGTTATTAAAACTTGATTAAGCATGAATCATGTATCAATTTGTGGAAATAAAATTATTTTGAGGTTGATTACATGAATTTCTTCAAAGTACATATTGTTGTTTTTATACTGTGTAGAAAACCTCAGTGTTTTGATCATAACTTGAGTTATACAAGTCCAAATTAGATGAATTTTATGTCTTTAGGAGGTCCTTTACAACCCTGCAAAACTTCAGAAGAAAATTCATTCATTTGGTTAGGTATTTAAAGTCGAACTGTGGACTAATCTGTTTATATGAGTATAAGAGCAGCTGTATTAGAAAAATTATAACTTTATTTATATAAATGATTTTGAGGTAATTCTTATTGCTACGATTTCTAATTTGATGGAAGTATAATTCTGTAAAATATCAGATTTTTATCAAGTGTATATAATTTATGGTGTATTTTTAAAGTTAGTACATGTAAATTGCCTACATGAAAATGCATGTTATCATATTATCATTCAACTCATGCATTATATAAAATTATGTATAGGTGTTCCTTTGGTGAATTTGGATGTTGTAGGCAGATTAATGATTTGTTATTGACTTATACTTTGAATTAATTA
Source organism: Bocquillonia castaneifolia (assembly GCA_948193215.1). Lineage (NCBI taxonomy): Eukaryota > Viridiplantae > Streptophyta > Magnoliopsida > Malpighiales > Euphorbiaceae > Bocquillonia > Bocquillonia castaneifolia. The sequence goes on along the minus strand of CANYLF010587122.1, from coordinate 1,959 downwards.
TGTGAATGGGTGTATCCAAAGGCAACGAAATTGTGAGTAAAGAAAGACTACCTTGCTATCCTATATCTTTAGTAAGTATTTAATGGACTAAACTTTGTGTATATTGAGTGGAAATTGCTATATTAATTTTATTGAGATGTTCTAGTTGATTGAGTTGTTGAGTTAGTAGTGGTTGAATTGGATGGAATTATTATGTTCTTTATATAATATGCTTTTGGTGGAATTGTTGAGAAAATTATGATTATTAGATGATGTTGTTGTTTTATTTGCTTCTTTGAGTATGGTTTGATAATGAGTTTGATTGTCTAAATGATTGGTTGGGAATTGATACCCCAAGTAATGAGATTGAACATATGCACACTGCAGACAGGGAGGTTTTGCCTCAGAGCCTGGGCCATGACTAGTAACTACGGCACTGTGTGTTCAATTGCGGGGCTGAAGTGGTAGTCGCCACCCGAACCGGCATCGGGAATATCTTACAAGGTGTACACCCCAATTCCTCTTAAGAATATGAAAGGCACATTGACCCAGAGATTTAAAGATCCAACTTATCAATTCTTAGCATGTGATTCTTTACCCAATACTCTTAGTATTATACTAACCTTCATTCCTTCTAACAAAGTAATAAAACACATATACAGTTATAACCTACCTTTTACATACAAACATGCAATGGTGGGTTTTTAATAACAAACAATAGTTAATTTTAACAATTACCAACCATTAATTAAGATTAATTTACATGCAAAAAGTGATAAGGAACACATAACAACCAACACAGCAACACAACCTAGAGTTTCTACCATTTTAACCTAAAATCATTACCAAATAGCATTAATTAACCAATTTCATGCAATAAAACAACTAAACAATTACCGAAGAAGTTACAGAATGCTTACCTCATCGCTGCATTCCATGTGAAAGCTACTGTATACAAGTATGCCGACTTACAGAACCACATATCTTGATAAAACAGAACCCTAGGAAGCTGATGGAGTGCCAATGCCACTTCAGGGACTGGCATTTATGCTTAACGCCACTTGCCTATAGGCGTTTGGGCCTAACGCCACTCACGGCATTGGTAGCCAGAAACAACCAGGATGCCAGAAAATAATAAAAAATGGAATTTTTGGGTTTACCAAGCTCGAAAAACAACCAAACAACAATGAAAATGCATAAAACAAACATTAAAACACATATACTTGAAACATGTCAAAACAACCTAGATCTAATCATGGCATGCTTAAAACGCAATAAAGACATAAAATTTGCAAGTAGAACATTCAAATATGCAAACTTTACACAAAATAAACGTGTTTATGCTTTAGAATGACATTTATAATGCAGATCTGACATAGAAACATCATTTAAAACTTTTAATAACAAAAAGATGCAAGCTTTACACATGAAACATTAAAAGATCACAACTTTTACATGTTAACATACCAAGAAACAAGCTTTAAGCATGAAAACATACAAAGATGATAACTTTATGCATTAAAATACAAAACAAACAATTTTTATGCATTTGGCATTGAATGATTAAGATCTGAAATAAAACATACCAAAACATGCAAAGAAAATAACTTTAAGCATTCATAATGCATGTATATGGCATTTAAACAAAAGAAACATGCATAGACATCTTTTAAACATGTAAATCAGAAGATTACAGCAATAAAAAAATAAGTTAAAACATCATGCAAATCATGAAAACATGCAAACAATCATGGAAACATCATGAAAACAAAAATTTGAACACTTACCTTGCAAGGAATCAAATTGGAAGTGCTTGAGTACCCTCAAATCTGATTTGAGTGACTTTTTGGTTGCTTTCTAATGATTTACAGCCACTGGAATATTGCTTCAATGGATTAGATGCTTTAAAACACCTTTGAATGCCAAAAAGATGTCAACTTTAAGAGCTTTTGTGTTTGCAATATGAAAAAGTGAAATGTT
>CANYLF010587044.1:0-10060 GCA_948193215.1 Bocquillonia castaneifolia | reverse complement strand
ACAATTACTAATCAATAATCCTTCCCACATGCTCTAATTAAACAATTATGAAATAATAACCATAAACCCCCAACTTCTACAAAACCTTAAGATTATAAACAACACCAAAGTTGAGACAACTTACTCAATTGAGCTTCTAATCCTCCAATTAAGCTATACTTTGTTCCCTTAAGGCATTAATCAATCCATTATACACAAATTACATACTAATAAGGCCAATTAACCACTAATGCCTGTAATTAAATTTGGGGATGTTACATTGAAGGCGATAGAAAGGCTAGAGGTGGACCTGTTAAACACATATACGTAATTGCAGGATGAATTGCAGGAGATGATAGTTCTACCAAGAGAAAAAAGTCAGCTAGGTCCATCTATTCTATTAATTCAAAAGCGGTTCCAGCAGAACAAATTAGAACAGTGCAAATTTCAGCACTAGATAAAGGGGCGATCATAACCCCCTATGAAGATGCTTTAATAGTCAAAGCCTTAATTCATAATCACATGGTCCACAACATACTGGTGGACATGGGGAGTTCAGTTAACCTCCTCACTCTGAAAGTATTTGATAAAATGGGGCTAGATCAAGCCAAACTATCCCCTGTGAGCACTCCTCTGATTGGCTTAGGAGGCAAATCAACAACAATAGTAGGATCGATCAAGCTTAAAGTATAATTGGGTGAAGGAGATATAACCAAGGTGTTGCAAGCAGAATTTATGGTGGTTGATATAACATTCGCATACAATGCTATTATTGGGCGACCAATCCTCAATGAAACTTGTGCCAACATCTGTATATGGTATTTACTCTTAAAGATTCCTACCTTGAAAGGAGAGGCAATAATCAAAGGCGACCAAAGACAGGCCAAGATCGCCTATTATCAGGCACTAAAAGAGGTATTCTCAACTATTGTCATAGAAGAAAATATTCAATCAAAGGAGAATAAAGCCAAACCTGTAGGAACTGTTCAAAATAAAGCCCTGGGGTTGGGCAAGGAAATAAAAGTGGGGGAGATGGACCCGGGGATCCTATAAGAAACTTTGTAAGCATTATTAGAATTCTAGGACACCTTTGCCTGGACTGAAGATGAACTAATAGGGGTTAGCAGAGAAGTGATGGTACATAAACTAAATATCGATCCGGCAATCACCCCCATAGTATAGAAGAAAAGGAAACATAGCTGGCCCAAGCAGATCGCCATCAGTGAAGAGATCAATAAGCTAATGAAGATGGGAGTAATCAGGGAAGTCCAATACCCTGAATGGTTGAACGTAGTAATGGTAAAGAAACCCAATGGCTCATACAGAATATGTGTGGACTTTACTGATCTAAACAAGGCGTGTCCAAAAGATAGCTATCCGTTACCACAAATTGATCAGCTGGTAGACTCAACTGTAGGCCACCAACTATACTCATTAGTGGATATCAAATCTGGATACCACCAGATACCAATGCACCAACCAGATGAAGCCAAAACCGCCTTTACAACTCATGAAGGCACTTATTGCTACACTAAGATGCCCTTTGGCTTAAAGAATGCAGGAGCCACATTCCAAAGGATGGTGTACAAGATGTTCAAAGACAATATAAGTATAAACGTAGAGATCTACATGGATGATATGATAGTCAAATCAAGGGCGGGCAGAGGAGCATCCTAAGGATTTGAGAGAAGTCCTTGAGATTCTTAGAAGATGCAACTTGAAATTTAACCCAGAGAAATGTGTTTTTGGCGTCAAATTAGGCAAGTTCTTGGGATTCATGGTATCCCAAATGGGGATTGAAGCCAACCCTGACAAAATTCAGGCGATCATTAACATGGAACCACCTAAAACACTTAATGAAGTTCAAAAACTCAATGGGCGAATCACCGCCCTAGGACGATTCATTTCCAGCTCAACCAAACGATTCCTACTATTCTTTAAGACCTTGAAAGATCCCAAAAACTTTCAGTGGTCAGATGATTGCGCAAAGGCCTTCCAAGAAATCAAGACATTTCTGACATCCCCCTCGTTGTTGAGTAGGCTGATAAAAGGGGAAACCTTATACCTTTATTTAGCCACTACGGAGGAAACAGTGGCAGCGGTTCTTATAGGAGAAGAAGATGGCGAGCAGTTGCCCATCTATTACTTAAGCAAGATGTTACATGAAACTGAGCTTAATTTCCCAAAATTAGAAAAGCTAGCCTTTGCACTGTTAATAGCAATGCAAAAGCTAATGCATTACTTCAAGGCACATCCAGTAGTAGTCAGAACAGACAGCCCCCTGAGAAAGGTGTTGCAAAAAGCAGAGGCCTCAGGGAGAATCACTGAATGGGCGATCCACATTGGAAGCTTGGGAGTTACTTACGAACCGTGAAAAGCGTTAAAGGCCCAATTGTTGGCAGATTTCGTAGCAGAGATGACGCCAGGAGAACCCATGGCACTAAGGAGATTTTCCCATGGAAACTAATGGTAGACGGTGCAGTCTGCTCAGCAGGGGCACGCATCGGTATCTTAATCAAAGGACCAGACAAGATAGAAATCAAATATGCAGCTAGGATAGGGTTTACCACTTCCAATAATGTGGCTGAATATGAAGCTCTCATCCTAGGGTTACAAATCACCCTGAAAATAGGCATCACAGATTTGAAAATTTATAGTGACTTAGAGCTAGTTGTGAACCAAGTCTCGGGCATTTTCCAAGCAAATGAAGATATGACCAAGTACGTCTCCATGGTAAAGCAACTCATCACAGAAGGAGAAAAAAAGAGTGATGGCCAGTGGCGAATATCACAAATCCCTAGAACAAAAAATCAGGGGGCAGATAGCATTGCAAAGATGGCAACAGAGGGCATGGCGATCCCTAATGTACTGATCGAAGAGATAAAATCCCCCAGTATTGCCAAGGCCAATATCCTGCCAGTTGAAGACAACAGAGGATGGATGGAACCGATTATTCAGTACTTGGAAAATGCCATCCTACCAAACGATCCAAGGGAATCAATAAGGTTAATGAGGAAAGCCGCTGAATACGCTTATAAGGAAGGGGAATTGAAAAAGAGGTCCAAAAGCCAACTTTGGCTCAAATGCTTGAGTGAAACTAAAGCAGATTATGTGTTAAGGGAAATTCACGAAGGAATAGGAGCCGCCCATGAAGGAGCTAACGTGCTCGCCAGAAAGGTGATCCTAAGGGGATACTATTAGCTCACCATAAAAAGAGATGCTAAGAATTTGGTGTCCTAATGTGAAGCATGCCAATATCACGCCAACATACATCATAAGCCAGCAGAAAATATGACTCCAATAGGGAGTGAATGGCCATTTGCCCAATGGGGGATGGACATCCTCGGACCATTTCCCATAGCTAAAGCACAGAAGAAATTCCAAATAGTGGCGATTGATCACTTTACTAAGTGGATTGAAGTAGAACCAGTCCTAATAATCACATCCCAAATGGTCCAAGACTTCTTTTTCAAAGAGGTTATATGCAGGTTTGGGATCCCCCACACTCTCATTACGGACAATGGCACACAGTTCGCCTCTCAATCATTCAGGAACTTTTGCGAGGCTTTTCAAATTGAATAAAAGTTTTCCTCAGTCCATCATCCTCAAACTAATGGACAAGCCGAGCCAGCCAACAGGATCATCCTCCAAGGGCTCAAGAAAAGGCTAGAGCAATAAAAAACTAGTTGGGTGGATCATCTATTCAATGTTCTATGGTCCTACAGAACAACTCCAAGGGATGCCACAGGCGAAACCCCATTCGCCCTATGTTATGGTTCAGAAGTAGTGGTTCCGGTAGAAATTGGGGAAAGGAACTCCAGAACTGAAGAACTTTCACTAATTAACGAGCAAGAACATCGACTAAACTTAGATCTATTACCAGAAAGACAAGAATAGGCATATCTAAGGATGATGGCATGCCAACTAAAAATGGCACGGTTTCATAATAGGCGAGTCTGCAAAAGGAAATTTGAAGAGGGAGAGCTGGTCCTTAGAAAGAGTGAAGTGTCTATGCAAGAAACTGGCAAATTACATGCTAATTGGGAAGGTCCCTACCTGATAGCCAAGGTCATTGGCAAAGGCGCTTATAAGCTTAAAACACTCGCAGGAGAGGAAATCCCTAGATCATGGAATGTGGAACACCTTAGAAAATTTCACCAATGAAAAGACCATACAATAGCTAAGGCAAGTCGATGTCCCTTATAGAAGCTGGGACAACAAAACCTCTAATAACAACTTAGGTATCTATTTATTTTCATTTAAGTTTTTCTTTTCCTTTATTTAAATAAACAAGCAAATGTAAGACAAAGGGGAGTCTGACTGAAATCCCCTAGAAGCTTAATGAAGTTATCATTTGCCAAAAATTTAGCTTGATATAAATTAAAACATAAAGACCTTTTACGATAAAGGCAAATATCAAAGTAGGGCGACCTCTTATTAAGAGACGACTTACAGGCAAATGCCACACTAAGACCTCTCATGTCGAGGCATAACAAACCCTATGCGGAAACAAAAGACCTTAAAAAACTAAGGTAAATATGCAAAAAGCTACAAAAACCTTTCACGACAAAGACTGTTATCGACTCAAGGCGACCTCTTATTAAGGGGCGACCTAAAAGCAAATATCTTATTAAGACCTCCAAGGTAGAGGCATAGTCAATCTCATGGGAAAAGAAAAAACCTTAAGGCACTAAGGCAAATAAAGACCTTATAATTATCTAAAGGGCGGTTTATTATATAATCAAGGCGGTTTCCAACTCTTTGCATGACAAAAGCATAAGTTGGTTTGACATAAATCAAGGCGAGTGAATGAACAACCATTGAATAAAGACCCTTAGAATATCTAAAGGGCATATTCTAAGTAGAACTAAGCTGTTAATAAGAAGTTAAAGAAATATGCAAAATGAACAGGAATGCCTTACGGTAAAGAAAGAACTTATAAAATGATTAAAGAAGAAGACAAGGCAAATGAAGAAGAAATAATTAAACAGAAAAGTTGTTTAAGTACTTTATAAAGGGAATACATAAAATTGTTCACAATAGGAAAATAATTACAAAGGCGATTATTCATCCGTCTCATCCGCATCAGGAAAGATGGCATCCAGAAAGGAGAAGTTAAAGTTAGGAAAATGTTATTGTGCAGCATCACGAAGCTTCGCCCGATACTTGATAAGGGTTCCATTAATATAGTGTTTTAAGTAGTCCAGTTTAGCTGCTTGAGAATGTTGAAGGGCGCACTCCCCCTCAAGCTGAGTAATTTTAGCTTGTAAGGGTTCAACGTTCGCCTTCAAATCAGCATTCTCCTTCTCCAGTTGGTTCACCTTCTCAGTCAGTGATTGTAATTATGCTTCGAGATCAGCTTTCTCTTTGCTACTCTTCTCCTTTATTCGCTTGGACTTGTCCTGCTCCTTCTTCAGCTCAGCCTCCGCCCCATCAGTCGCCTTATCTACTGCGGACTTGACTTGAGCTTGCACATCATTCACTGCTCTCTTATCAGCCGAACGTTTTGCCTGATACTTATATTTCATTGTTCGGATTAGGTTCAACATCTGAAAATGGATGCATAAGAAAAGGTCAGAAAGCTGGAATATATAAAGTAGAAAAAATAAAGATGTAATATGTGATAAGGAAATTTACTGAGAGGGCGTGTTCCCGAGCCTATAGGGCAAGTGAGTTGTGGGTCTATCCCGAAAGACCTTCCATATCAATAGGAAGGCTTATTTCCCTACTGATCAAGGCGGCGACTCGGTTGTTTTTTACGGTGGGATTTCCCAGCTCGTTTACCCATCCCTGGGCATTAGGGCTAACATCAGCAAGCTCGCCCTAAGAGCCAGAGGACCGATCATCAATGGTCTCCAGCAGTTGAGAACAAGTCTTTTTTGGCGCAGCTACTGCCTTCAATCCAGCCTTCACCAATCTTTTTCTTTTACGACTCGCCTTGGAAGGTTTCTGAGGGGAAGCCTCAGGGACAGTCGACTCCAAGGGAGGAGTTGGTTCAGGAACTGCAGTTGTAGTCACCCCTTGAGGTGGGGAAGTTGAAGGGTTTGCCCCCATTTTTGTAACTCTTGCTGTTGCCATCATAGCAGCATAATTGATTCTCGGCATCTATACAAGAATAAGTAAAGCAAATATAAGTAAAAGGGAGAAAAGAGTAAATACCATCGGATGGTGAAAGGCTGGGTCAGCCAGCTTCAAGCCCTATGCTAGCTTCCTCATTTTTTGAATCTTCATCAGATTCATCTGCTAATCGGGGGCCAAAAGGTCTGGTTTTAGGGACATAATCCTCCCCATAAATGTGTTTTTTGAGAAGGGTCTCAAAGTGAACTCTGGACTGTTCGCCTAAATATTGTGCAACCTCCACAGAGGTGCCGTTTAAGGTCCTCACTTGTTTAGGTTTTATAAGTGCTGTAGACCAGTTGTTAAGAATTTTACCCCACCCAGTCTCACAGGTCACTATATAAAAATTGTCTCTCCACCCTTTAAGGTGGTTTTTGAGACCCTCAACCCTTTTCTTGATCGCCTGGAAGGTGACGTACTCAGAGGTCCCTACTCTCTCCACTAAGCTATATGCGTTTAGGAATATTTCGGGGGTAAGGGTGTAGCCTTTTGGTTGGCATAAGATCGAAGTGGCGATGAAGAGTTTATAGGCATTTGAATGAAGGCGAGACATAGGACATTGAATGGTTTATAAAATTTTTTAGAGAGAAGGGTCTAGAGGGAACCTAAGGCCACTTTCCATAGATTCCTTATAAACAATCTGTTCATTAGAACCTAAAGTTTGATTGGCGAAGCTACCCTCCTTTGGTAATCTCACTGTGTAGCCCTCTGGGAGACTGCCATATCAAGTGGTAAAAAGGTCTAGGTCAGACTCTATCAGTTTAGTTGGGTGAAGGTCCATAGTGTCTTTAGGCTGTTTACGAGCCATGTGTTTTATTTTAAAGCCTGGAGGAGGAAAAGGTTGAGGGGTGACTCCTACAGTACTGTTGCTATAGCTGGAGGACTCAGTATGACTCTCTGAGGGGTTGTAAGGTTTATCGTCTAATTCCAAGAAGGGGCGAACTACCTTTAAAGGTTTTGGGTTTAAGGAGCTGGAGGCATTTTGTGATGATGATATATTAGTCTGAGGTTTTGGCCTTGGGCGATTGGGTTGGTTGACACCGTTTGATGAATCAGAAGAGACTGAGATGACAGATGGTCTGGCTTGGGGGGTTGATGTAGAAGATGAAGAGATTGATATGTTCAATGTTGGAATCACCATGAACGGCCTAAGTCCTACCCAGAAAAGTCCTAAGCAATTATCAGAAAAAAAGAACTAATGGTTATCGTAGAAAGCATAAACAACAGACACGTACCAGTCACTTAAACCTATTTGCAAGCAAGCATTTTGTCATAAAGGTAAAGGGCATATGAACATACTCCCATAAGTTAAGGGCATTCTACCAAATACACATGGATATCATAGCGTAAAGTAGTAAACAACAAATGATGGCAAATAATATGTTTAGATGCAAATCTTAATTCAAATCATCAAATCCCAGAAAAGATATCAAGAGTACAGAGGGCATAAATACGCATCCCATAGATTAAAAAGGCTAAAATGAAGATGGAAAATACCAGAAAAGGAAGACTTACTGTCGTTGAAGAAGCGTTTCGACTAACTCGGTAGATGGCTTGCTGGTAGCAGTAGAAACGTCGGCGTAAAGAAGAAGTAATGGTGGCCGGAATCTGGGAGTTGTTGATGATCATCAGGGGTAGGAAAATGTTTGAATATTTGGAAGAGAGAGAGAGGAGATAAAAAGTTTTGAAATGTGTAGGGTAAATGAAAAGAGGGAAAGCGAATAGTTTTTCTCAAAATTTGAATTGACGCAACTGCTCAACAGAACACGTGTCAACAAACGCCGTTTGACATTTATTACAACCTTCAGTATTCTCTGACACTTGCCCGTCTAACGATAGTCTTCTAAGGGAAATGGGTCTAATGAGGGAGATTCTTAAGAAGCCATGCTTCCCAATGGTTCGCCTTTGTTCAACGAAAGTTACCACAATAAGGATCGCCATGGATTGAAATTACCCTCAAGCTAAGTGTTTGACATTAGCAGTGGTGGGGGGGGGGGGGACTTGTGTTACGAATAACTACCCTAAGCCGAATAGGCCTTGTGGGCCCATTGCGTGCTAGGCTCGCGTTAGCCCTTTACATGTCCTGACATCTTGAATCCTAAGTTAAGGGGGACTCTCATCAAGGGGGGTTCCTAATCCTAGGGGGGCTCTGACTTATAACAACAAGGAAGTACTCCTAAGCCTATTAGGACCAGGTTTCCCAGGCTTAAAGGGATTGTTCCTACTACTATATAAACCCCTGCCATCTAGGGGATCGGGTATTGCCTTCTTATTCACATACATTTATAACTTTCAAGAGAATATCTCTAACTTAAGCATCGGAGTCAGACCCCGGGGACCACCCCAAGTTTGCCCTTGTTTTGCAAGTTCTGGTAACTTAGAATAACTTAGGCGACACTTAGGCAAGGGGAACGTCTTGAACGTTTCAATTATATATAATATTTATTTTAACACTGTCAAATTTAACAGTTTTCTACTATTTTTTAATGTTAATTGTACTACCATTCTTTCTTTTTTGATAGGTATTGCCTACCATTCTTGGAATTGCCTTTCTTAATTATAGTGCCCATTGTAGATTTTTTTTACACCAATGCAATTGGAATGCTAATTATAGTGCATACCATTTTGTGTTACAAAATTAAAATTAAAAAAATTTTAAGTTACAAAATGAAGTTACAAAATTGAAGTTTAAGAATTTTTAAATTACAAATTGAAGTTTAGGAATTTTACTGAAAGATAGTTTGAAGACAGTGAGTGAAATTTACCTCATAATTTAATGGGCATTCTATGATCATTTTATTTTAAACCATGCTTTGTTTTTAAAAAAGTTAATAACGTACAAAATAAAATTATTTTTTCATTTTTTTCTCAATTAATACATTTCTTTATTAAGGAAATTAACTTATTTTTATATAAAAAAGGATATATTAAATTAAAAAATAATATTTATTCAATAAAAATATATTTTTAAAGTTATACCAATTTATAAAAAAATGAAAAAATCTTAATTTTTGTGTGAATTTTTCACATTTTTATAGAAAATCCCTAATTTAACATATTTTATAGTACTTATTAATTTATACAAAAAAAAAAACCTCTAAAAAAATTATAAAAAAATAAAAATGTTTTGATCAATAATAAGACCAAATTTTTTGTTGATGGAAAGAAAGGGAGGGAAAGGTTGAGAAAAAGCAGCGTAGAGAGCAAGAGCGAGAGACAAGGGCAATTATGTTGCTTATTTGATCGTTTAAATGTTAATAAATGAAAAGCAAAAGCAAATGGAAGAAACTGAAGAAGATATGATTTTAATTTATCAACAAGAACAAGAACAAGAACAAGAACAAGAACAAGAGCTTCAAAACCTCGACGCCGAGATTCAACATGTCCAAGGCAATCATTCGAATTCTTATTAATTTTTAGTTTCAATTTGAATGAATGGGTTTATTTGTTTATTAGTTTATAATTAATTATCAATTGTATTGAATAATAATAAATAATCAGAACAAATAGAAGCATTGCTGCAAAGGCAGGAGATGCTAAATGAGAGGAAGTCGGAACTCCAAGCTCTTCTTCTTCTCAATTCCCGCTCCAAAACCCCATCCAATGATCATCATCATCCTGATGCTATCGACTGGTCTGCTTCATTTGAATGGGACGCTGAAGCTGATCATCATAAATTTCATGTTTTTGGGATTTCCACATATCGTGCTAATCAGCGTCAGGTCACCTTACTTTACTTACCTCTTCTTCTTCTTTTTTTCTAAATTAATTTTAATTAATAATGTAGCATTTGTTAATTGAGTGCACTTTCTCTTTCTTTTTCTTTTTTTTTTTAATTTTTACTTGCTTGCTTACTGGTAGATCATCAATGCTGTCATGAGTGGAAGAGATGTGCTAGTGATAATGGCTGCTGGTGGAGGAAAGAGCCTTTGCTATCAGCTTCCTGCTGTTCTTCGCGATGGGG
>CANYLF010586441.1:0-19323 GCA_948193215.1 Bocquillonia castaneifolia | reverse complement strand
TGTGTTGCAAATTATTATGCTGAGTGTATTTATATATTGTCATAAATTAATATTAACTAGCATAACAAGAAAGTCTTAGAAAAAGACTTCAGATATTGAGTTAATTATATTTATATATATATGCTTATTTTTCTCACTAAGCATCAAGCTCATAATTTTCCTTAATAATCCAGTGTTGCGGAAAAATCAAATAGGAAGAGAAGGCTAGATTTGATAGAGCTCCATGTGGCTAGACTCCAGCGATCTTAGGGAAAAGAATTTTCTTATTATTAATATTACTTAAATTTTATTTAATAAAGAGTAAAAATAAGTTCAAAATTATTATAGTATTTTTATAAGAAAGTTTATTATATGATTAAGTAAATATTTTTAGTAAAATATACTAAGTATACGTATAAACATATAAATGGGTTTATAAAGGTCAGACATTACAGGGGTGGAAAATCAAACCTACGAGGTTGTATGTGAAGTTAAGAGCAACTGTGGGATTTCTTTTTTGAAGATTAAACTTTGTTTAAAATCTTGATCTCATTTTGTTTGTACCCATATAATTGGCAGCCAACTTTTGTATGCCGATACTTTGTTTTGGCAAGTTGAACACTTTAGGATACAAATTTGATGTTAATTGCATGTTGGCAGGTTGAACAATTTAGGATTTCTTTTTGTTTGCAGCCATTTAAATGGCACTTTGAACCAGCTTATAAGTTTACAGAATTAAGTTGTACCGAATTAAAATTTAAGGATTTATATATTCTTTAAAAAAAGTTAAAGGGACTATTTATATCTTTTACATTCTAAAATTATTTGACTTTTAAAATATATTAATAATCTATCATATTTTAAATTGATTTATAGTGATTAAAAATTTCTCCTTTACACAAACACATATAATAAATTCTATATTTTATTTATGGCAAAGTTTATTTAAAGTTTTATTTCTTTATATATATATATATATATATATATAATAAATTTGATATTTAATTTATGGCGAAGTTTATTTAAAAAATTTTTTAATATAAATATTATTTTCTAACCTAGTAAAATTGATACATTAATTTAAAATTTTAATAAAATTAACAACACTTTCAAATGATCTAAGAATTTAAAATATGAATTTATAATAGCAAAATCTATTTTGAGATAAAATAAAATGTATTTAATAAAAGGTATCGGTTATATTTAAAATATATTTTTAAATATATTTAATATAAAATTCATTTATCCAAAATATGACTAATATATTTTCCTAAATGGATTCAACCTAATAAAATTTATTATTAGATATTTTAAATACCAAGTAGATTTTATTATTATAAAATCATATTCACATTATTAATTTTATTTCAAAGTGCCACTAATTCTATTCAAAATTTAAATTAACGTACAAATTTTACTAGGTTAAAAAATAACATATTTGTATTACAAATATAAAATTAAATAAAATTTATAATAAATGAAATATAAATTTTATAAAATAGATATTTATTTATGTGTACATTGTTAAGTGTAAAAGATAAATTTTTATTGATTGTAAATCAATTTAAAATATGATAAATTACTAATAAATTTTAAAAGTGAAATGATTTTAAACAAATTGGTGCAAATCAGCAACTCTAACCAACTCCTTCAGTTATCCAATGGATCGACTTGTATCGATTTTCATAAGTTTAAGGGTTTAATCATTCCGAGTTAAAATTTAAGGCTTAAATATTCTTTGAGAAAAGTTTTAAGATTCTATTTGTACTTTTATCATTTATTTTATTTTTTATTTCTTTTTGATAATTTTTGGCCTTTATTTAAAACAAATTAATCATAAAAAAGCTCAATCGTAATTTCCCTTGCTAACATAAACCAATACGAATTCCCTCCAAAAAAAAAACATAAACCAATAATAATGCTGATTTTTTTTTTTTTTTTTTGAAAGGAATAAGAATGCTGAATCGATAGAATATAAATAAGGAGATTTTTAAGATTTTTTTCTCTTTTTCTTATTCGGGAATTTAACTAGTTGTAATAAAACTTAAATTATTTTTTTTCGTATTTTCCAATGTAGTTGTCTATGTGTTTGTCAATTAAAGAAATACTTAAAATTTAGGGTCTCAATTCAGGAAAAAAAAATGGCAAAACTTCCTCAGCTAATGCATAAATTAATAAATTACAATACAAGCAAAAACTTCCTCATCTAATACAGAAATAACGCTCGAACACATAACAACCATTGATCACTATCAATATTCTTGATCCAACGGTCCCAACACATCCTTTTTCTCTCCTTCCTTCTTCTAAATTAAAAAAGAAAAATAAAATATGAAATACTAACTAAAAAAACAAACATTTCCTTTCTTAAAATTTTTTTCCCATTTATAAACAAAAAAAATAATTATTATATACGCAAATAAATAAATCTCTTTCTTCTTCTTCTTCTTCAAGATTCAATTTTTGTTACTTTTCTTGATTTCTGCAATTCAAGAGTTTCAAAATTCGTTTTAATTGTGATTTTGAGGAATTGAAGAAGCTGCTGCTGCTGCATGCTGGATACTGCACCGTTTTAATCAATTTTAGCCCGTACGTGAGTTTCGCTTATTTCTCAATTGATTTTTTGGTTTATATAGATAAATTCATATTTGTTTTCTTTTATTTTTTTATGAATTTTAATTTGGTAAAAGATTGATTAAAGGTGATGCGGAGACTGTATGTAATATTTTTGTCATTTATTTGTATTTTAATTTAATTTCTAATTTAAATTTTGACAAATTTGTTTGGTTTCCAAGAAAAAAAAAAGCTCAAGAAAGTAACAGAATGAAGAAAAAAAAACAACATGGCAATCACCTGCCTAATTTATTGTTTAAATTTATTATTATCATTGATAATATGTTTGTGTTTTTGCATATTAATTTTGTTTTTTTAATCTTGTTTTAATTGATATGAATGATGAAGTAAATTAATTGAATTTGCAGTTGCAATAAGAAAAAAGATGGTCACTGGGATCAATACGGATATGCTACTGAACCTAGATGATGATGATCATCATCATCATCATATACCACGGCCTCCAAATCCTAATTTAGAAGATACTCTCCAAACTGAGCTTGAATTGATGCTCCAGGCGCGCCACCGTGATCAGCATTATGTTGACCGTGAAAGGGATCTAAATATTTATAGGAGTGGCAGTGCTCCTCCCACTGTTGAGGGATCTTTAAGTGCTGTGGGTAGTCTTTTTAGGGACCCTAATTTTAGTGATGTTATTAATTTTAGTAATACTAGTACTAGCTCTAGTAATGTGGTTCTTACTGATGATGAGATTCGCAAGCATCCTGCTTATCTTTCTTATTATTACTCGAATGATAATATTAATCCAAGACTTCCTCCACCCTTGTTGTCCAAGGAGGATTGGCGTGTTGCTCAAAGGTGTCAAGCTAGTGGGCCTTTGCTTGGAAGTATTGGTGACTTGAGGAAGAAAAGGTTGGCTGATGAGGGTGATGGTTCGTCGCTTTTCTTTACGCAGCCCGGGCTTTCTGCACAGAACCTCGAGAATGATTTGATGGAAATAAGGAATGTCAATAGAAATAATCTATCCATGCAGAACTCAGCTGAATGGCTAGATAAGGGCTCGGGTAGTGTGACTGGATTGCAGAGTGCTGGGCTTGGTGCAAGGAGGAAGAGTTTTGCTGACATTCTACAGGTATCATATTTGCTGCACTTACCATATTCATGAACTGATATACAATTCCGTATGCTGTTTGATGGTATGCTTGGATCTTTACATATTTGCCATTTTAGATGATCCATTGTAGCTGATCAAATATCCGACTTTCAGGTCATTCACTCAAGGTTATAATTAAATGCATGATTTTCATAGCTTCCACCCACAAATTTTATGATTTTTTTTTTGCTTGATAAAAGTCAAGTACTGCCCACTTTCATTATGAGAGTATAACTTGTAATTTTCAGTGAGTAGAAAAGATCATTTACAGTGTGTCTGGAATTTGTTATAGCTTTTTCTGTGATGGTTGACAACTGACCTTTGTGTGGTTTGCAGGAAGGACTTGATAAACCTGCATCCTCATTGGGTCATCTATCTTGTCCTGCCAGTCATAATGCTTTCGGTGATCTCTTGGGAACAGCTGGTATATCTGATTCCCATCCAGTTGGATTCGGTGGTGGATTAGACTCCTTAGACGGCTTGCGTTCTGGATCAGCTTCTCCTGGCTTGCTAGGAGTTCAAAGCCACGGCACATCTGTTTCTCTTTCCTTTGCATCTGCAATTGGCTCAGCACTTTCAAGGAGTACAACACCTGAGCAGCAGCTAATTGGGAGATCTCCTAGTTCTGGTCTTCCTCCTGTGGGTAGCAGAGTTGCTCCTCTTGAGAGAAGAAACATAGTTGGATCTCAAAATGGTCATTCTTCTAGCATAACTGAGCTTGGTGAAATTACAGCTACATTATCTGGTTTAAACCTATCAAAGCATAGGCGTGCAGAGCAAGATTGTCAGATGGATATGGACAATCAGGCAGATTTTCTTTTTAACACGTCCAATGGTCAACCCCATTTCCACCAGCAACTTAGAGACAAATCAAATGCAGAAACTTTGTCATATTCAACCAATTACAATGATATAGCTAGGAAAAATGGAGTCATGCCAAACTTGAATGCTTCTCAGTTAAATTCTAATGGGGAAGTCAGCATTCCCAAAAGAACTTCTTCTTTTACAAGTCTTCACTCAAAACTGAATTCCTCAGGCCATGGAGGTTTGGAAGGATTAAATAGTCATCATCAAAATGCCAATATTCAAAGTTTGGATTTTCTTAGCCATGCCCCTGATGCCTTCACCAGCAATCAGAAGCTGGATTCCCTGTTGAAGAACCATCTGGATGCATGTTAGTTCTGTTGTTTCCTTGTGAAGATTCATTGAGACTTGTTTCTATTTGAGTGTATGTGTCATTGTTTTGATACACTTCTTTTTTTTTTTTACTTCTTCAGGTTCAGTTTTAGGTGGAAATGGAATTGGACATGGTTCGAATAGAGGGGGAAATCAAATTGGGGCTGATCTTCATGCTCAATATATGGACTCACGATATGCTAGAAGAACCTCTGATTATTCAACTCGTACAAATGGTCAACTTAGAAACCTTCTTGGCACTTCACATGGAGATTTGGATCAGATTCAGAAAGCATACCTGGAGGCATTGCTTGCTCAACAAAACCATCAATATGAGCCTCTGCTGGTTAAATCTGGCAGTGTCAATCAGGGGTACCATAGGAATTTGTCATATGGCCTTGGTATGCCATATCTAGGAACTTCAATGACAAACACTGTGTTACCTTCTGTTGGATCAGGAAGTTTTCAGAATGAGCAAGTTGCACACCTTACATCCATGATGAGAAATTCAATGGGTGGATCCATTGGATCATGGCACTCTGATGTTGGCAGCAGCGTAGAAAGAAGATATGCGTCATCCTTATTGGATGAGTTCAAGAACAATAAGACAAGGTCTTTTGAACTTTCAGACATTGTTGAACATGTCGTTGAATTCAGGTATTATCAAACACTTGTGTTGGCATTTATTTAACTCATCCAGCAATTGTTGTTCAGAATAACATTTCCATTTGTACTATGCAGTACGGATCAGTATGGCAGTCGCTTTATCCAGCAGAAACTAGAAACTGCTGCTGATGAAGAAAAGGACAAGATCTTCCCTGAAATCATTCTTCATGCTCATACCTTGATGACTGATGTTTTTGGAAATTATGTCATACAGAAGGTATGGAAGTCCCTTATTAAATACCCAGCCAAATTCCTTGTGCTTCAAATTATTTTTAACTTATACATGGAATGCAGTTTTTTGAGCATGGTACTGAAAGTCAAAGAACAGAATTAGCCGGCCAGCTTACCAGTCATGTTTTACCTCTCAGCCTTCAAATGTATGGATGCAGAGTAATTCAGAAGGTTCTTCTCTTAGCTCTTTGCATCATGGTCAAATATAAACTCATGCTCATGTTTTGTGTTCTTGGCACATAATTTTTTCTAATCGATGATCTTCTCACATGTGATCAAGTTAACATTTCCCAATCTTTAAAATCTCTTCTTGCAAGAGCCATAACATCTCTTTTATCAGGGTTGCTGATTCCAAGAAAGCCTGATCTTGTAAGATTTTAATCAGTGATTATTATATTGTCATTTGGGTTATTTCTGATTGAGCTTGTGATTATAATATCTCCATTTATATGAATACAAGTCTGTATATTGATCCATGTGAAGGACTTCCTGTTTTTAAGCTTACTGCTTGACCAATATAGGGGAAAACTGTAAATTCTTTGTAGATAATTGGTACAGATATCTTTCATTCGAGTCTGGTGATATTTTGGTATCGCAAACAGGCTCAAGTAATATGATTGAGGAAAACTGATATACACATAAAACCTTCTATCTTTGTTTACTTCCAATATATGCTGGATGCTTATCTGTGTGAAAAGGGAACACAGAATTGTTTGATGCTAGTGCTGTCAGATTTGATGCGTCATATTGGAGGATGATCATTTTCACTGTTATCGAATTTTGTCTTTGGAAAACTCTTAATGCTGTAGAAATGACCACAGGCCTTGGAGGTGGTTGGTGTGGAGCAGCAGACTCAGATGGTGGCAGAACTTGATGGTTCAGTCATGAAATGTGTTCGTGATCAGAATGGTAATCATGTTATTCAAAAGTGTATAGAATGCGTACCTGAAGACCAAATTCAATTTATTATCTCTTCTTTCTATGGGCAAGTAGTGGCACTTTCCACACATCCTTATGGTTGCCGTGTCATTCAGGTCAGAAACCTCTTTGTATGGGAGTTTATGAAATTTTTTATTTATTATTATTTTTTGAGAATCTATCATTCTTAATTTGTTATTTATTCTTTTAATGTAAACAGAGGGTGCTTGAACACTGTGAGAGCATAAACACACAGAAAATTATTATGGAAGAAATTATGCAATCTGTGTGCATTCTTGCACAAGATCAATATGGAAATTATGTTATTCAGGTATTGGAAATTCTTTCCAGTTGTGGTTGCATTATATAGCTGGGGAATGATATCCTCTGCACCTTAGGCGAATTGATGTGTTCTTACATGGTAATAACCAGATACCACAGCATTAACTAATGAAACTGGAAATTGTCATCATATGTGCTTGATGACCACAGCCCTAAGACACATGGTGTAAAATTCTAAACCATAACTATATACACTGTTCCACAAACACATTTTGTTAATAGACAATGATGATGTTGTTCTAAGTCAGTTTCGAAACTTGACTGACTGGGGATGTTATATGTACAAAGAGCTGATACACAAGATTGATATAGTTCGACGCCTATAGTTGGAAGTATCAAATACTCATGGAATAATAGACTTGCAAAATAATAATCATCCTGTTTCCTCTTAGAATGAGCAATGCTATGTTTGCATCTGATTGTATTCATTAATTACTTCTACTAGTCACCCACTGGATCCAAGCACTTTTCTGTACTGAGCAAAAGATGGGTTTCTTGTTTTTGGATTGTTTTGAAACACGGACATGGTTTAAGTGTTTGTGGCACTTCATAATTGTTTTTCAATCTATTTCTTCCTAAGCTTTTCAATCTATTTCTTCCTAAGCTTAGTTAATGCTTTCATTCAATGTTTATGCATGACTATGACCTTGTAATTTTTGTGTTCTTACTTTTATGCTTTTCTGCTTAATAGCACGTCCTTGAACATGGAAAACCGCATGAGCAATCTGCTATTATCAGCAAGCTTGCTGGACAAATTGTAAAGATGAGTCAGCAGAAATTTGCTTCTAATGTTGTGGAGAAGTGCCTTACTTTTGGTGGTCCTGAGGAGCGTCAACTCTTGGTGAATGAGATGCTTGGTTCTAATGATGAAAATGAGCCCTTGCAGGTGTTTGTCCTATTTTTGCCTTGATACAAAAAAAATTTTGAACTTATTTTCTTTTGAAATCAGATAAATAGTTTCACATTCTTTGCAAATCCATTATTTTGTGTCGACGGCTGAATCTTAGATCATTTTGCTTGCATTTGGTTTTCCATGACCAATGTTTGATACACACAAATGCCCTCTGCTTTAGCAAAAAAAAAAAAAAAAAGAAAGGAAAATTTAGAAGATAGATGACATGCTGGTTTTACATTTTATTTACATCAAAGCTGTTTTACTTGTTAATAGTATTTACCGTTTTTCTGTATTTTTTGGGTGGTTCACTGTAAAATTTTTCTCTGTGATTGATGTGTGGGGAAAATATACCCATTTACGTGATGATCAGACCAATATCCTTTATGTTGTTAAATGGGCTTAATATTTTTCTAATCCAAATATGATAAATTTGCGCATTGCATAAGTGGAGAGAACTTGGCAACATAATAGAACATGCATCTTTTTTAAAGTTAAAAATGTTAGTAGGGACTCAAGTCTTGTTGATACAATTAGGGTAAAAACGTTCTGCATTTAAATTACAGTAAACCCTGTTTGTTTGAAGGATAACAATCTCTTTTCTTTATGGAAATGATGCTTATTGGATGACCGCTAAAACTCATGGGATGCCAAACTGTAGGTGATGATGAAAGATCCATTTGGAAATTACGTAGTGCAAAAGGTTCTCGAGACCTGTGATGATCGGAACCTTGAATTGATCCTTTCTCGCATCAAGGTTCATTTAAATGCCCTGAAGAGGTACACTTATGGTAAACATATAGTTTCTCGTGTTGAGAAGCTCATCACTACTGGAGGTGAGGATTTCTACTCTCCTTTCTGGAAATATATATATATATATATATATATGTTGTTCAGCTTACTAAATTTTCTCTCTTTTGGCTTGCATTTGCAGAAAGGCGCATAGGAATGTCGTCCTCAATCTCCTCGTAGGGTACTTTGAACAGAAACATGGAGGCACTTTTTCTTTGCCGCAGTTGAAAGACGGTAGCTTTTTTGTACAGCTAACATGGAAGGTGATTTTTACAAGTCGCCGTCTCATCTTTATTTTTATTTCTGCAAAGATCGTAATTGTAAATAAACATAAAGCTACGAGGCCTACCTATGGAATAAGATCTTTTTGTTAATATCCTGATTGTAAATTCAACTGTTGCTGTAATTAATAACCACTCTTCATAAGAAATTAGGTAGTGAAGATCAGAAGGGCATACAGGTGAATCTTTCTAAGAGCACAAGTATCTATCAATCTGTAAAAAGAGATCAGAGTGTAAATGTCTAATTCGGATGGTAAAGGTAATGAAAGCAGTTTAGATTATTGTTCTAACTAAGCTACATGTACACAGCTGTATTTGTGTTGTTGAGGGAGAGCCGAGCATTTAATTTTTTTAAGCTTCATTTTTCTTGGTTGCTTTGCCTTCTAGCATTGTAATGAAGAAAATTTATTTTATGCCAGGAAAAGTAAAAAGCTTTTTGTACTGAATTCAATATTTATCATCAATACTCAATAGCAAACTTGGGAAGCATGAATGTCTTCAATGATTTTTTTTTTTTTTTTTTTTTTATCAATTTGCACTTAGAAATTTCTAGGGGCAATAGATAGGAGAATCATAGGATCACAGAATTACAATGACTGGACTACTTGAAAGGAGTGGATGCCTAGGCCACTTCGTTCTCTTTATCTCTCTCTGATGGTGAGTGTATCATGTGATGATAAAGAATTAAACTCTACATCTGTACAATATTGCATCCTCCTTCTTGTTGGTGTTAAATAAATAATCTGACCTAATTGACCAAAATAGGGAACAGACGTAGCAACTAGCAATGCATCACAACTATCCACCAGTGAAGGGCACAATTTGTATGCTGTGACTGTGAATTCACTTTGGCCTAACAGACTATTTATCCTCACACCCATTAATATCTCAGAGTATGGGTTCAACTCATCAATGAGGTGGAATAGCTTGGGAACGTTGGTTAATAAGTCTAATTCGAGTTTAATTATATGTTGGTTTATTTCAACGATCTGAATTTAAGTATTAATATACTCTGCTTACATATATATTCATGAACAATTGCTTGACAAGAAGTAGTCGAGTCGAATAAGTAACTTGATCGAGATAGAGTCGTTTATTTTCAAATCAGACTTGAGCCAAATATCATTATACTTGTTTATAATCTGTGAGCTTACGATTGTGGATTGAGCTTAATTTTATTTAATAAATTTAATAAAAAAATTATTTAAAAGTAAAATATTTTATAAATTAATTCATATAATATAAATAATTAATGATGTAGTTCTTATTAGTAGCAAAATTAAATAAACTATATATTTAGAGCTAAAATATTACTCCATCCGTTTCAAAATATTAGTCTTTTTAGAAAATATCATTTGTTTTAAAATATCAGTCGCTTTCAAATATCAATATAACATTAAATACTCTTTTTTCACTTTTATCCCCACACTTATTACTTATTACTACTTTATATAACATATAAAAACAAAATTACAAATCTCTATAAAAGGGTAACTTAGTCATTTCAATCATTTTTTCTCTAAAATCTAGACTAATTAATAGATTTCTTAATCCACGTGCATAACCTTAAAAGACTGATATTTTGAAAATAACCTTAAAAGACTGATATTTTGAAACGGAGGGAGTAATATGTTAATGATAGATTAGTCAATAAAGTTGTAATTGGATATATTCACGAGATAACAAATTGAGTATTGTTCAAATTAAGATTGACTCGATTGGTAAACAAACTTCAAAAAGTTAAGTTCAGATTGAGATTGACTCGATTGGTGAACAAACTTCAAAAAGTTAAGTTCAAATGAGTTTCATTGGATCGAGCTTTAAATACCTCGTCAATGAGATTAACTTGTTTATTTTCATAAGTTCAACAACGAGCTCCCGAGACTGGTGGTGAACTTATTCATTTTTTTTTTTTTTGATAGGGTATTTAACAGTTCATTTAACTTGTATAAATGTATATCAATTTTATAAATATAGAGTAAATTTATTAACAAATATTTAATCTCTAGTTTTTTAATCATTAAAAACAACTGTTATTATATTTATAATTACAAATTTCATATTTTAATTATACTTTATTGAGAATATTATTTTTTAAAAATAATTTTATAATGAAAAAGTTTTTCTAATTAATACTTATGAATAAAAAAAATTAAACTTAATAAGACTCGATTAAACTCATGAATACTAAATGAATATAATAATGAGGGTTGTGCATTAGTTCAAACCAAACCAAATTGTTTTGGAACTATGAAACTAAACTGAACCAAAATATATATGGATAAAACTGAATTAATTTAGTTCGGTTTTTATTAAAATGGGAATTCGGTTTGATTTTAAACCTAAATTTGATTTGGTTTTCAGTTCGATTCAGTTTTTTTGTCAAAAATTCTAAACCGAACAGAATCAAAATTTAGAAAAATTGTGAAAATAAGAACCAAACCGAACCGAAATTGACTGATTCAGTTCGGTTTTTCAGTCCGGTTCGATTCAATTCTGCACAGCCCTCATAACAATACTAAATGAATATAATTCTACTGACTCAGAGTTTGTATTGTTTACTAAATGAATTTCAACTCTTGACTTATTTAGCAATTAAAACTTGATCTGCTCTTTGGCATAGCTAACGAAATACAAGGAACCATAGAAAACTGACCAGACATGAAAGATGAATCAAAATTTTACTAAAAATTCATGTTCAACAATACACACAATTCTGTTTATGCTAGTTGCTACCATCTATAAAAAAACCAGATCACTTGATGTCATGTAAATCAATTTTCAGCCCTAATTAGTCATAATCTAAAACCACTACAGTTTTCCTCCCTTCTTCATCATCCACTGGATTGCACAGAATCCTTATGACCTTCAACAGAAGAATTGTCTATCCTTCTCTTCCTCTTCCTCTTCAAAATTTGAATTGTTTACTCTTCTCCTCCTCTTCATCTTCAAAATCACCTCTGATTCCTTAATCAACTTAATATACTCTTTCCTAACCATCAACATTGGATGCCTCTCTATAGCCATTTCACCAACATAAGCCTCCTTAAGAATTGCAGTACAAGTCTTATTTCTAAAAGACGAATAAAACATATGAGGATGCCTTTCAAATGCCTTGTGCACCTTCTGTGGCAATCCAAAATACTTCTTTAGACATAAAAGCTTCTTCCTTTCTGCTGAATGCTCAACAAACAAACCCAACAGCTCATGAAGAAATCCCAAAACTCTTTTCTCAGAAATATCACTATTCGGATCCAAATTTGAGTAATCCTCATAAGGTGATACATAGGGAATTTTTTGAAACTCATTTAACCAATCTTCAATCTTCCTTCTTATTCTCAAACCCTTTGATGGAAAAATTGGAAACTCAATTTCTTTCATTGGTTCACCAAAGTACCCACCTTTACGCATTGCATTTCTTTGCAAAATAGATAACACCCTTTCACTACTATTCCTACTACTACTACTACTCTCTACACTCAATCCCTTCAACCCATCTTCTAATTCTACTACCTTAAAATACCCATCAAAATTCTTATCAGGATATTGCAAAAAATCCTCTGGCAAGCCTAAATACCATAGCATCCCCTGAATAATCTTGAAAGGCAAAACCTTTTCTTTACTCATCAATATAAACTTCATTAACCTTTCATTTAAATCCACTTTACACACTTCAAATACCCTTTTCTCTTCTTTATCAATTTCAATTGCTTTTTGGGTCAATCTAAACCAAGGTAAGTTATACTTAGGACCAGTAAATTCCTCAAAGAATGATGGGTATTGCCTCAAAAATTTAGCAACCTTAATTTTAAGGTCAAATTGCAAACCTTTCTTTGATACATCAGAGATTGGGATACAGCCATTTGGGTTTTGAGAAATGATGTTTTTTAAAGAAATTATTGGTTTTAGCTCCAAGGATTTGTGTATGTGATCTATTGAGTCAAAGTATGGATCTTTTTTCCATTTCATGTAGACATTTACATAGTTCTTGGTTTGTGTGTACTTGTGTAAAGGGTTGTTTCTATTGAGTTTATGATTTATAATAAGGGAAAAGATTGGATTTTGGGAAGGAGAATTTAGGGTTTTCAGGGTTTTGGAGATGGGTTTTATGAGGAACATGAAGATCTTGGATTTCTGTCTGTTTGGTTTCTGCTAGTGGGTTCTTGAGTACTGTTTCTACTTTTTAGGGAGAGAGCAGATGTGGTTTTGAAACAGTGCCGTTTCAAGCTTCGATCTTTTTCCTGTTCTTATGAGTAGGCCTCGTTCCAATATCTTTACATAGTAAAACATGGCTAATGAATATTGATAAATTAATAATCATGCCTAAATAATAGTCCCTCAAATCAAAAAGATGGACACTTTGAACAACACAAGAAATTAGTTTAGTTAGTTAATTGAGTTAGTTGATGTTAAAAAAAATTAATTTAGTTTACAAAAAAAATGTCATAATCACCACGTTTAATAAGTTAATCCTTTGAAAATTGTACTCCCCCATCCCATATTATAGTCCATTTTGGGGTTTTTGGGATTTCAAGAATGTAGTTTTACATTATAAATTATCTATGTTACCCTCTAATTAATAAATTTAACTGTATTTATTTGAAAATTACAACTTACACTCATTAATTATTTTATAAAGGTATTTTTGGGAGATTAATGTTATTTATTGTCCATAAACTTTTTTAAATATTGTGTTTTTGAAAATGAACTTTTTTTTTTTTTTTTTGATAATTGGGAGAGAGGGGATTTAAACCTGGGTCTCTCAGGTCAATTAAAATGTCTCTATCAATAAGCTATGCCTATGGAGACAATTGCACTATTATTATGGGATGAATGGAATATTAAAATTAACGTTAATACTATAATTAATAAACACTTAATGTAATAAATTATTGTCTATAATTTTGGATAAAAAATTTAAAAAGTAATGTTAAAGTAATTATTTTGGACAGATGGAGTAATTATTTTAGATTTCAACTTGAACAAATGCATTAAAGTATTGTTTGATAAATTAATGATTTGTAAAAAGTAATATTTTTCTTTGATTCTAAGGATGATATTGTATAAGGAGCACATCATTAGCTTATTCCATTAATTTTTTTTCACTTTCCTTAGATTATTTTTAATATTTTTAATAAAACTACACAGCACACTTCCATTAGTTTACTCTTAATATTTTTAATAAAATTATACAGCACAGATTGAAAAGAATTTGTGTAGGTACATATTGAAAAGAATTTTCTAAGAATAATGTCTTTTTTTAGTAACAAATCTTTTTACACTCTTTCTTGACAACAACAAAAAAATGTGAAAAACAAAATTTTAATACTTTCAGAATTTTATTATTATTTTTTAAAATATTCTCTTACATGTATAGATAAGTTATAAACAGAAAACAAGAGGGAAAAAAATCACAGCCAAACCAAGCTGGTCTAAATTTTCTTATTGCTATTTTCTTTTTCTCTGACAGAATCACAGCTAAAAAACAACTGTGGAAGAAAATTGCATAGCAAAAATTGCCAATTCCATAACCATATATAGACTATATACAGTAACAAAGAAAAAAAAAAGCCACAAAAGAATGAAGAATATAACTAGAAAATCTAAGAAAAGTTAATTATACAGCATATATCGTATTCTTTTCTAATTAGTTCACCAAATAATTACACGAGTGATGAGGCATGAAAAAGAAAAGCTGCAATCTATTAATGTTAACCCTGCAGCTCTGAAGCTTTCTCATCAGAATTTTTGCTGCTGAAAATTCTTTAGCTTCCAAGCATCCACCATTTCTTCTTCTTCCTCTCAGGCAAAGGCAGCTCTGCACACCACAAACAACGGTTAAACACGTATATGCAAAAGAAGCAACAAAATGTTTAATTATTTTTTCCAAATAATGAATGTAGAAAACTGAGAAAACTGTTGCCCATGCAAATCTGGTGCAGGGCATTACAAGAGAACCCACCAGAAGGTATCTCAAGACTAGTTAAAGTCTGAAAACAAACACTCCCAACAATGGCAGTAGAATTTAGTTGACTCGTTTAAAAATGTTCACCTCCTTCTGGATAAATTGAATTGTAGTGAACCTCTGCCCAGAAGCTCAAGAAAATAACTGGATAAAATAGAATTGTTAATACCATGGCGTAAAGGTAGGGAAAAAAATATTTAACTTGAAAAACAATCATCCACATTCATAATCTCAGAAAGACAGAAAGCTCAAAAACAAATGTGAATCCAAATTCAACAACAATGCTAAAGACAAACAAAAAAAATAGCTGAAACAAGTGTGGGAAACCATGGATCTTCTAACTAACATGCCTGAGGCTTATAGAGTAAAACATTTTACTTTCTTAAGAACACATCATAGAATGCTCGAGTTGAATTTTTTTCGCAGTTACTCATTCATGTGTTGGACAATTCTCATTCAAGCAAGAGGAATAAAAAGTTCTTGTCCAGAATGTAGTTCAATACTGCAGCAGGGGAAACCGCTTTCAAAATCATAAAACTAAAAACCATTAATTATGCAATGTTGTTTCTGTGAGGAAGAGAGGTGTGTCAGAAATTAAGTATTCACGGGACATTACTACCTAGAAGATTGCATCTCCAACAACAAAACAACAAATTTCAGGAATATAAATTGGCTAACCAGCAAAACTGATCTTAGGCGTTCCATCACCCATTACATGAATTAAATACAGAAATGGTGCTTTTCAAAATCTTACCCCGTTCAGACATTAAAATTTGTGGCAGGATCTCAATGTAACACGTATCCCTGAATGAAGTTATCACAAATATCTTGACACCGTACTGCATTTACATGAGAATACACATAATCAGTTGCCTATTCAAAAAATTTATGTTTGAGATTGCAGCTCCACTCAAGTGAATTTCAATTATTTCATGTCATATGTGCCTTGGAATAAGAAAGAGAAAACAATACTTCTTTCCTAGGAATGATCCTACCAGGCCATAAAGCACTCCCATTCTTCCACATGCAGAACACTCAAAAAATCTGGACCAGATTTCAATTCCCCATCCCAAAATAGTCCTAAAAAATTCAGGGCATTGAATCGCTAAAGAATGCAAATGAACCGGACCATCAATATATTTATATAAGTGAATTTTGCATATCACTTATAGC
This sequence comes from Bocquillonia castaneifolia, assembly GCA_948193215.1. NCBI lineage: Eukaryota > Viridiplantae > Streptophyta > Magnoliopsida > Malpighiales > Euphorbiaceae > Bocquillonia > Bocquillonia castaneifolia. The sequence goes on along the minus strand of CANYLF010586441.1, from coordinate 3,181 downwards.
GCAATTAGTAAACAATAATATATGAAATAAACAAATGAAATACCAAAATGACTAATAAAAGGCAAACAAGAGAACATGTGATAAGAATGAGATCAAATGTAAGTTCCCTGAAGTATAAGACGTTACAAACCTAAAGGGCTAACTAACAGCATAAGAACCAGAAGTACAAATAAAAGAAGATTAAAGGAGTAAAAACTTTAGGTTGTTTTCCATACCGAATCTGCAGCAGCTTGCAATGTAACATGATCACCCCATTCACCAGACCTTAATTTATCAGAACACAGAAAGTCAGAAAGAAGAAAGAAAGAAAGAAAGAAACATAACTACATAAGTACAAATCAACTCCTTCAAAACATGTGGTGAACAAAAGATATTAGCATTTAGAAACAAACTTGTTCATTTTCTTCAGATATTCACTATAACCCATAGGAACATAGCTCTCATACTTCTCTGGACATGTCTTCAGCTGATGAAAACATGTAAGAAACAATAAGCATAACCCTTCTAAGTCATGATAGGTCAAGCACCAATGAAAAATATAAATAATTTGACAGAAGTACACTTATTTTCTCCAACAAACCTGATTCATAACTCGTTCTCTAACAACTTTATGGTGCTCTGCTGAACGATATAGTTGATCTGACAAGGCACGGAACTGAAAAAATATGACATTAATAAGACATCATTTCAGTTGACAATCTGGAGTAACAAAATGGTAAAAACAACTTTCCGCAGAAAGATTATCTTTATAATTTAGGAGTAAACCAACCTGACAGTTTCCATCTCCTTGGACTTTATTTTCAACTAAATCGTATAGCTTCAACCTAAAATGAAATCAGTGACGTTAAAGTTTACATCAAAAATAATAATCTTTGACTGAAAGTCCAATGCTTGTATATGTGAAAATGCAGCACTACAGTCATCAGAAATGCACACAGCATACCCATGCGAAATATATAGAGCTTGACATAAACGAGAACATATTAGAAATTAGAATAGGATATGTTTTGCAAATAATATTATCAATTGTACACCATGCATAGGATTAACATCATCCAAAAGTTACTAAAATTACTCTCTACCTCTGAGATTTCCTGTTCTGACCTTAGTAATTTTTGATAATGTAAGAACTCAAATGTATCCATCTAGTAGTAGATATTATTCGCAAGTCACAACTAAGATGGGAGCTTTCACTAAATGATATTCAACACCCTTACACCTGAGCAGGCTCTATTTACCTCCAGTGATCCACCAAAGCAATAAGTGGTGAACATAAGGAGCTGACTTGGTTCTCTTAATAGGACACAGCGATATTGACCACTACATAATTAAATAATAGGGATTATGCACAACAGCACTATAAGAAAGATCAACATAGCACCTATCTAACAGCCTTTGGTGATCTGATACCACTTCATCTTCTGTTGGTATTTGTCCATTAATTTTTGGGACATGCTGCAAAAATAATAACAATAAAATTTAGAAAAAAAATTAAAGAAAATGAGAAATTGTCATAAAGAAGTCAGTGTTGATCAATGAAAAATTATTATGTTGTTTCCACATGTTTCATGCATAGGTTTCCACCTTTTCACTTTCATTTTAATAATAAAAATCCAAAAGATATACCCTTACCAAGGTCGTGGGATTATTTATAACACACTAGAAGGAAATGCCACAGTTAACCTCCTAGTCATCATAATCAATCAATTGGAGCGGTAAAAATCATTATGTTCTCTCCAGAATTAATTTCCTTATAAAATTTGGGGAAGATATTTCTTTTTGCATTTCCAAGCTGAATTAAATCCAACTATACCTCAACCCCCTATCCAGCATTTGCATATCATCAATTTGTGAAATTGAATAGCTTATAAGAAGTTCTATGTTGATTTAGATCAATATAATGTGACTTGCAAGTTGCAATTATACTTACAGGAACAGGAACCATCTCATTTAACCTCTTGCCCACTTCACCATCAAGAATAGATCCATCTTCTATTTCCAAGAGATGCAACAGGTCTTCCACTCTAGAGGATTCTTCACCAGTGCTACGAAAAGATTCTTCTCCAGAATTAGGAGCCGAAAAAGAAATTGGTACTTCATCATTCTCCTCCATGTTACACTTGCTAGAAGAATCCGACTCCTTTTTGCAGCTTATATCAGTATCTATCTTGTTTTCGTTGTGACCATCAATCCCATGTTCTACAAATGGTTGACAATATTAAATAAAAAAAATGATAAAAGGCCAAAATATAAAAATAAATGAATTAGACAGCAACAGAAGAATTTCCAACTACCAGAACTATTACATATTCCAGGAGAGCCAAGCCAATTCTGTTTAAGAATTGATTCTTGCTCAGGGTTACGAAATCCAGATGCTTCAGCCGCATCAATTCGTGAAAGTTCCTCTTGAAGAGCACTTGCAATAATAGCATCATTCTCTACATTATTTGTTTCACCTACATTATAACCTTCTACAACATACCCAACTTGACTTTCATTCGAACCATAACCAGTAACACTATTACATGAGCCAGAACGCGGAAGGGCACAAACGTCTATTAGAGTATGAAGGCCCCATCGAACAACATCAGGATCATGATCATACACAATCATCTTATAACAGAATCAATCAAAAACCACTCACAACTAAAAATTTACCAAGCACGTAAAAGTTTAGTAACTAGAATAAACCTGTAAAATAACCAAAAATCAATAATTAAACACAACGAATTCATAGCATAAAAAAAATCCTACATAACGATCAAAAAAAAGGATCATGGATGTGGGTCCAAGAGATGAAACTTCATAAACAAGAACAAAAATCAACATAAACCCAAATATTCTACTACAACTATATGATTGTTGTCACCTAAAAATCTAACCATTTTTTCAAAACATCACACTTAAACTAAAAATATCGATCATGCCGTTAAAAAATAAAAAAAAAAATACCCATATCAAATTTGATCCAATAATCGCAAAACCACAAGCCGTTCATCATTAATTAATCATAAACACATAAAGCTTTAAACTTTGAATATAATAAAGCAAAACCACAAATTTAAATCCAATTTCTTGTTGAACAAAACCAATTACCTGAAATATCATCCGAAGACAAAGCAGACGAAAGTAAAGAAAAGAAAAGAATCCTTCTTGTTGAAGAAAATGGCCGTTGCAGTTG
>CANYLF010586316.1:0-12374 GCA_948193215.1 Bocquillonia castaneifolia | reverse complement strand
TTTCATAAATATACTTATTAGTTTTATTTGGTTCCACTAGGAAAACAGTGAAAGGATAGATTTATAAATGCGATCAAATTTACACAAAAGTTAGACAAGAGCACCTTCAATTAATGTTCTTTAAACTAAAGAGTGTTTTTTTATTGACAAAACCTATTTATATATACAATAATTGTTAACATTCTAAATTGGATGTACTAATAAGAATGTTTATGTAATTTAAAAAATAAAAAATAATATTTCATGAATTGATGATTAATTAATATGTATTGAAAAATTAAATAATGTTAAATTATAAGACTTAAATACCTCTATTGTGACGTTAATAAAAATCTCAAATAACCAACGGGACGTTGGACCAACTGGCAAAGTCATTGATATCAAAGATGTTCTCTCAAGGGAGGTCTCGGGTTCGAGCCTCACCCCCACTGGGAGAGGGTTGCTTCATTTGGGGCTTCTCTTAACCGGAGATTAGTCTGGGCAACCGTGAAACGGGGCCTGAGATACTCCGGGTAACAACAATTATCAAAAAATAAAAATAAAAATCTCAAATATATTTATGAATTAAAAATTGTTTGAATTGGATTCTAATTTTATGAATTATCCTAAATTTATTCATTCTTCAAATATGTTCATTAATGTCGTTTTAAACTAAAACAATGTTGTTTTGAAAAACAAACATAATAAAACATTTTCATTTGAAAGGTGTATAGATTTAGGAAAATTCGTAAAATTAAAATCTGAATCCAAATAATTTTTAATTGTAACATAAAAAAAAAATAATATATAATAAAAAAATAATAAAATATATAATAATAATAATAATAATAATAAAATATTTTAGAGGATTTATATATATATTACTGCAAAAGAAAAATTTTTACAATTAAGTCCGGATGTATTTGTAAGAAAAACTTTTATAAAGGTTAAGTTGTAATTTACAAAATATCTAAAGGTTAAAATAGTAATTAACCATTATAAGAATTATATATATATATATATATATATAAGGAAGAAGGCAGCCTTCCTTTCCCCGTTTCCCTTTCTTTGTTTTATAAATAATAATAATAATAATAACTCTCTTGAATTTCTAACTCTCATAACTTTCATATATGGAGTTAGAATCAAATAAATATAGTTTATATAAATTCGTGGCCTATCAACCTTCATTTTAAGATGTATCTTGATAAAGTTTTACCGGGTAGAATTTACAGATCTGAGGTAAGAAATTCTAAACAAATTTTCTCATTTTCTGTTAAATTCGTTTATTGTTTTATAAAACTAATTATATATTTGTAATCTAGAGCTTAAGAAGAGTTCGATGGTGTTTTTAGAATTTAATTCTGGCACCATTTGTATCTGTGACTTGGCGGGCCCCATAAGTCGACCATAATGTAGACCCTGGCTGTGGGCCCATGAGTACTGTTCACAGTGCTGTAGCAGCTATTAATATACTGTAACAGGGTACTATTCACGGTACAGTTCCTTGATAAAAAAAATTATCGTTGGACTCATTTTTCGTGCTGATCTTAATGGTGTAATTGAAATCTGAATATTAGATGTTGGTAATCTCTTAAAACTATTTTATATAATTTTAGCAATGTTTTTAAGTAGATAATTTAAATAATAGTTGTGTCCCAAAAATTAGTAAAAATTATATTGAACATTAATTCATATAGGTTTTGGCTAAAGAGCAATGGGATTGGAGGGAATAGAATACAATCGCTAGTTTTAATTAAACTCTCAAACCGTCAATATATTGTTAATTTTCAGTCCAACTATGTTTGTGTAGTTTGAAAATTCAAGTTCATCATTTCATCTGTTATTTTCTTTTTTAATCAAAGTACGGTTAGATACCACTCGTTCGTTAAATTTTATTATTCAAGAAAAAATTATTCTGAAGTTTTAGGATATAATATAATTTGTTAGTTGTTAATGTTTTATGATTAAACATGTAACGAACTGTTATAACTATTAATAAATTTTATTTTGATCAATAATAAATTAGAATACAAGTATAAAAAAAATATTTTTGTCGAGTCTTCAATCATTTTTTTACTCTATTCATAACAGTTTGAATCTTCAGTGTGAAAAATATATAGTTGTTCAGGAAATATAAAGATATAAATATCAAATAAATATTACTAAAATCCTAAAACACTTATTATTAATCATCCAATATTTAAAACAACACATCTTTAGGGCACTTTTGGTTTGATGTTAAAAATATGGGTTAAAAGTTAAGGGGCACAACTTTTCAGGAAAATAAATTAAGGAGATTAACAATCATTTCAAGGGTAACTTTTAACATGCGTTTGGTTGCATGTCCTAATGACGATCATTTCAAAGGTAACTATATATAGTCCGATTTGACTGAATTGTTTAGGCTTCCTAGAGTTTGGGATCATCGTGATTTTAGTATGTTCATAAATCGATTTTATTCACTTCCACAGTAAATATTTGATCCAACTTAAGGTTAGAAGAATATTCAAAGACATTCTTAACATTACCTTCTCTCTATATTCTCTCTCCCTTCTTAAGCATGTTCGATAACTAGTAGTATAATTATTAAAATAAATTAAAAGTGGTAATTTTATTGTTTTCACTTTTTATAGAAAACATTAAACAACAACTATTATTTTATTGAAATAATATCACTTTATTCTGACTTAATTGAACCACCAAGTATCACTCAAAGAAAAGTGATTATGAAATGAACTTGATTCAAATCAAATAAGGTTAATATTGAAACTTCTTTGAAATATGATTTTTTTGAAACTGAAAATATTTAATAACTACATATCTAAAAATCAATTTAATATTAAAATTATAATGAGTTCAATATTCAAAATCACAGTTCAAATTGTATGTTAAAGATATAATCGAGAATGCAGGTGTTGATTATTTAGAAAATTATTCAATGGTTATTTAAAAGTTTAAAACACTGTTTTGACCATATTTTTGTTTCTGGAAGTACAGTTGAAACAAATATTTTAGAACATAATATAGGTTCCAAAGTAAAATGGATCCGAGATATAGTCTTCTTGGTATTTGTATGTTCTAAATTTTAATGAATGAAAATGGTATGTGAGAAAATTTCAAAGGAATTGTACGTGCTTGGCTTCTGCTCTCACATCCTAACAAGTTGACATGGCTTCTACGAAGTAACTGAACTTAGTAACTAATTACTCCCCCAAAAAGGTTGGTGGAAAAAATATTGCTCATTTATAAAGCGAAGGAAATGTTGGGCCAACAAGATCGATCCTCAACTTCAATTCCTGCAACATATTTCACCAAGTCACTGCGGACAGTGACTTTGGCATTCGTCTCCATGACAGCAGCCTGTATTTTCAGTTTTCTTACCTATTGTCCTTGAGCAATCAATACAGAGTTTGAATAGTTTCAGCCTGCTAGCTTTACCGGTTCGAACCAATATCATACGTTGGAACTTTGCAATCCTTAACCATTGAGCCAAACAGAAAACAAAATAATGAAAAACATATGTACATTGCACCATTCAGCTTCTTTTTCTTCTTTTTTTTTGACTTTTTTTTCCAATTTTTTTTCCATCTTTTCCTTCTTTCTTTGTTTGTTCACCATACCTTGATAACAATAACCAAGAATATTACAACCACCTTCCCCCTCGACTACACCGGTCAAATTTTTGACAATATCCCCCGACCTGAGTTGCTCAAAGAATAGCTGTACAAACAAATTAATTTTACATGGTAAACGTGAATAGAAGTCAACAGCAAGCGTAATAATCCTAGGGTATGCTTTGTTCCTTGCATTTGAGAAGTGCCATCCTTTGAGACCTTGAATGACCCTGCCTATTATTAAGGAAATCAATGTAAGTACGAAGCCTGTACTGGTCTGAGTTTGTCAGAGAAAAGGGTGGGTTGAGAATGAGGGATGGCGCTTCCACCAGAAGAAAGACCAACAGTCGTACCGCTTTTGAATATAAGATAGATGCACCTTCCATTTCACCCATCAGTTCCTCAACCTGCCAAGTAGAAACAATCAATTTTCAGTTTACTTGTACAAACATGTTCTATCAAATTTACTTTCACAGTTATGTAGACACTCCAAGTATGAATAAAAATTTCAGTTCACTTGTACCAACATATCCTATCAAATTTACTTCAACGATTATAAATAAAAATTTCTGTTCACTTGTACCAACATATCCTATCAAATTCACTTCAAGATTATAAACATTGCTCTCTCTCATCCTAAACATAGCATACTTATGAATAGTCTTTCCAAATTAGATGCTTTGCAGAGAACAATAATATATGAGCTTTAAAAATGGGCAGTCCTATGACCACCCACAGATTTGGCTCAAGCCAATAATAGCATCCATTAACACTTAAGGCAAATGGGATTCTGTTTCCTTTTAAGATGTATCCCCTTGATTTTCAAACACTCTTTTATTCACTGCACATGCAGCACATGCTCATGTATGGCTTGGCCTCGAGCTTTCTCTAAACTGGAGCTTGTAGCCTAAAATTTCATTCCGTAAACTTTTACAAGCATATCTGAGCTCACTTCACATTTACATTCTAGCACTTGATTAGTGCCCAATCAATTACTAAAATGTATCCCATAAAACATATTAAAATGGGTAATTGATGTAAATGAGGGACAACAAAATTGTCAACTGTTCAAATGCAATCAAGATATACATTCACTCACTCCTCCATGTCTTCCCAAAGCAAGTGCAGCTTGAAAGATTGCCTCCATTGCATCAGGCATCTCAACATTTCCTGCAATTATTATGCAAAAAATCTTTATCCTTCCTAGAATATTAAACATCAAATGAACATATAGCATCTATAATATTGAAAGGAGTTTCAGGCTTTCAGCTTATAGGTGCCTAGTGCCATATGTGATCCCTAACATCTTCTAGATATGGTTATACAAACAGTGTGTCAAGGAACCTGAAAATACTGATACTTAAATATTAACTCTAGGACAAAGCCTTTATCAGAAATCCCAACTCTAACCAATTCAAAGGTTTCTAGTCCTGTGGTTCTTATTACAACAAAAGATTGGCACTGCTAAAAGACAAGTGGATGAAACTGCTACAAATCAATGCATAATCAACAAGTCGCATTGGGAATAAGCAGTTGAGAATTCTTTGCATTGTAAATCAGGCAATAAAGAGGACTCCGCAAGAAAAACAGAGATCATTTTGATGAAATAGATGTTAAATGATCATAGAGGAAAAAGGAAACTAGGACACCAATCTCAATGCACAAAGGTGAAATCAAAATATTGAGTCAGTACCAGGTTCAACAGTTTTGGCAAGTTCCTCTGCATGCTCAACTTCCCGTAAAAATTCCCTTTCAATGTCAGTGGATATATTCTCTGGCATGCCATCTGGATTATCTTCTGCATCGAGAGTCCCATGCTTCTTGCTGCTGCCGCTTCTTCTCAACCGTGTGATTTCTTTGCTCGGACTCCCTTCAATAGCTGAGGCAGCCTGCGTATGGCATATATGCAGTGCTTGCTTCCAAATTGCAAGAATAACAAGTTGTATCGAAAACGCTTCCAGTTGCTTACCTGACTCAACCTAAACCATGAACAAGGACAATGAATTGATTTGTTAGCCAGTAAAGAACATTCACAATAAATTATAACATATTACAAAAGTAGAGGGGACAGTTGCACAGAATTAAATGAAAGCAGAGACTATTATTTAGCACCAGTATCCCTCCCCTCAACTAGTCCAATACAGTGAGCCTATCAGCCCAAAAGAGGAAATCAAGCATTTCTCAACAGTCAACAAAAAGCAGAGAATATTAACTTCTTCATTTTGGTAAAAGCACCAGAGTGGAAATTTGCCAAATAACTTAGAGCACGAAAAGGCCAAGGTAAGAAAAAACCAACTGCACAACCCAATTGACCATCTATATTCCACTCCATTGAATGTCCAACAGAAGCCTGTCAAATTCACCATCAAATATTGCGATCAACAATTCCCTAGACTTTATTGCAGTATTTTCAAAACTGGACCAATGATCAACAGAAGCCAGTCTGATCAGTTAAACTAGGAACCAATGAATGGTACATTCCGGTTTATTAAAAAAATTTATAAAAAAAACAAAAAAAACCTCGTTCAAATTGGTAAAAAGCACAAAAACTAGATTGAGCCAAACCGGTTTAATGATAAAATTATTTTTTTAATTATAAAAATATGAGATTAAATCATTAATATATCTGAAATAAAGAAATAAAATATTAAAATATACAAATGGTATTGAACTGGCAGTCAAACTGGTTGGACCGGTTCAACATTGACCCAATCATGAGACCAGTTCAACAATCGATCCAAATCAAAAAACACTGGTACTTTAAGGAACTATAAAACATCCGTACATCTGCACAACAAACATTCAATAACTCACCCTTTCATGTACTAATTCTGAGATGGCACATGCACACTGCTGTAATGACTTAATCCTAGTCATGCAATTAGTTGATGGCCTCTCCAGAAGTTCTCCAATATCTGTGGATCCTTGGGAAGTCCCAGGAGCAGAGCTTGGACTTTCCAAGCTTCCAACACAGCATGCATTACTGTTAATAGTGCCAATTATTGGCATGGGGGCAGTATTTTGGTTGGCAGCTGCTTGAGGACTGAGTGACTTCAAAGGTACATGGCCTGGCCTGGAAGTATTCGCTGAAGAAGAAGACACATCCAAAGGGGGACCCGAGACAAGAACATAATCTTGATCTATCAACTCCAATGAATCCATAACTGTACAACCCACAACCAATGTGAAGAAAAAAAAAATACAAATAGTGAATTTAATTCAAATTTCTATAACAATGACTATAGAGAGAATATGACGAATGGAACTCTCAGTACCTCTTGATCGAACATTTGTTGGCCTTTGGTTCATGGACTTTGGAGCTTCATGTAGATTTTGATCAGGAAATGTACTGATGTCAGGCTTAACACTAGTATTTTCCAAATTATTTCTGGTTATGGAATACCTAGGAGCAAAATCTATGTTATTCAAAACACTTGATCTAGCCTCCCTCCCTTCAACTCTAGTATCTAGAGAAAATCCATAAGTCGACTTCATTGAAGACCTCCCTTTAGAAAAGGAAGGGCTGCCCTCAGGACCACTAGAATCATCATCCAGAAAGAAAGGCAGGCAATCCTCTGGAGAAATCTCCTGTGTATTCCTTACAGAATTGCTTTCGCACTGCGGAAAACTGTCATCTGATCTTGAAAATTGCCTGTTCCTGTGTGCCACGTGTCACTTTAGAAAATGAAAGAAAATATATACTACATCAGGAAGACCAACCATTTTTCTCGTTACCTCAATGGTTCAACCACTTTCTTCTGGGAAAGGAAAGGATGATTAAAGAACTCGTCAAAGGTTAGCCGTTCCACTGAAAAGGGAGTAACAAACAAGGGGAGATTCCATATAAATATTTGTAAAAAAGAAAGATCTTATCTGCAGACAGAAGTGGTTATGTATACTTCCTCCGTCCCACAAGTTGCTAAATTTGACCATTTCACAAAGATTAAGAAAAGCAATAAATGTCTTGTGGTTTTTCATTTTTACCCTTTGATTAGAATAAGAAAAAAAAATGCATTGGAATTTTCACAATTGTCATTAATAAGGACATATAAGGAAAATTAAATGCCAATTATTGAAATTTAGCAACTTTTTTTGGACATCAAAAAGGGGTCAAATTAAGCAAGTTTTGTGAGACGGAGGTAGTATTATCCATTGCACACCAATCTTCAACAGATGGAGAATGCTTTACCTTTGCATCAATCTCCAGAAAACAGGAAACAATGACTCGAAATGCTATGCAAGCAATCAAAATTAGAATTATCATGGCATGACCTCTGTAAGAAGGAAAGACGAGTATAAATTTGCATTCCCTTCCCATCCACCCACAAGGGAAAAAATCAAAGCAAAGATGTCAGCTTTTCAAGTATAAAGTGCGAAGCTGCTTGATAAGCCTTTGTTTTAATTCAAAGTATTACACAACTATTCAACCCCAGTTGAAGCCAGAATGCAGAAGATAACCATTTTAAGAATTTTAATATTTGTCTTCTCTTTAAGTAGAGTTAGGAAAATATTCTATGGTTCTACCATGAGCAAGCAATCTTCAACCTCAAACAGAACATTGTTTAGACTTCTGGAAGATCCAAAACCACTGTTCCCTCTCCTTTCAACTGAAGAAAGATAGAACGCATGCATCATATGTGATGACCCCATACTTAATTACTTGGATGGTTGGATCTAATAGATTTTATGTTTATACAATGTGAATATATAAACATAGAACGGTGCACATGAACCATAGGGACAAACATGTCTATATTTCTTTACCTAATTTCTCGCAACTTTTTCACGTTGCAACCACCTATGCTTTCAAGTTCAAGGTATCTTGCATACAATACCTGGATTACGACGAAGCAATTTCTGGCACAAGTCTTTGCATTCAACACTCAAATCTTTACTATCTGCAGGAAATTGCAATTCAGTTGACTTCACTATATTTTGGAGCAGCTACAACCACAACATAGGATTTGCATTGGTCAGCATAAATCTAAAAGCATTAAGATACTCATAGTTTTAACTAAGAAACATGAATTAATTTTAAAGCATAGATCGGAAGTTCAGAGTGCAGAATAATATATAAAAGTGCATTAGCTATATATATTTATAAAGGCAATCAAACCTGTATTTGATTGCTTCCAGTGAATGGCGTTTTTCCGGTTACAAGTTGAAACAAAATGGCACCAACACTCCAGAGATCTGCCTGCGTATTCAATTCGAAGTTAACAGGAAGCACCTCATAAAGTTTCATGACTATTTCACATATTAAATTGAATGTCACCTTAGCATCATACTTCTGAAGTTGCATTATCTCTGGAGCCATGTATAGGGGTGAGCCACACAAGGTTTCTGCAAGGCCTCTAGGTTGCAAAGACCTGACCACAAAGTATGACATCCAAAATTTCAAATACAAGTTCAAAAAGAAAAAGTCAGATGGGCAAAAAATTTTCTGGCATCATTGCATAGAGAATTAGTATTGTTGTGTAAAATACCAGCCATTCAAAGGAAATAAGAATGATTATAGTAAAATAACAGAGCATAAGTTTTGTAAAAGCAGATAATGAACACATTAGTAACAGAATTTCAAGAAACAAATTTGATTACCGTAGAAACTACCCGAGTATGAATTCAGAATACATGACGTATGGCATCAATTAAATGATCTCAAATAGATAGTGTACCATGGTCATGTTACTTATTACCTAGACCCTACCTAGCCACCCATGTCAACAACCATCCCCTGCTCTTTTATCGCAAACTACCCACTCAGATCTGCTTGGAATCAACTCAAGGCGATATTTCGCCAGAAACTGTTCTGATTAACATTGCTCAATTTTGAGACTGCACTGTCAGATTTTGAGAACTAGGACTGGCAACTAAACAAAGTCGTTCTGCATAGCCAAAGCCTACAGGTACTTTCTCTAACATCCTAAAATTACTGACATAGATGATCAACATAATTATGGCAAAGAGAGAAACTTAGGGCAGTTAAATTAGTTGTGTGACAGTTTAGAGCGCAGAAATGAGGAAAGAAGCTAGCCACATCCAAATTCACCAACTAATGACACTGATCAGAAGCAAGGTGTGTGTGTGTGTGTGTGTCTAAGGAAAACTGAGGAGATATTTAATGCAAATAATTTACCTAGCGAATCCAAAATCAGCAATTTTTAGAACTGCATTGCTGTCGTTCGTGGAAAGGAGGAGATTCTGTCACAAGAACCAGTGCATATCACAAATGAAGCATACGAGATAAATAAAAAAAAAAAATAGTTTGCAAGTTCACAATTAACAAAAACTTTCAACAATATCTTCCGACAGTACACCGCAAAGATACCATTTTTTCTTCATCAATTCACAATATACTAGCCATTGTGATGTTGTAAAAAGGACAATACCATATCATACAATAAAGCTCTAGTTACTGCATCGCAATTAAGGAAATCATACTACAATCTAATAGCAAGCCATAACTTAAAAAAAATCGAAATTGGAACAATAAAAGAATAACAAAGAAGTAAAAACCTGCGGCTTTAAATCGCGGTGTATAAGATTATTGTCACGAAGCACTTGTAAACCAGCAGCTACAAAACAAAACATTTTCAAAACATAACGACCAAATTAGCCACAAAAAGTATGCTTCCAAAATAGAATACACACACACAGCTGAAAAAGTTAGAACTTTATAAAACACCTAATTGCTGCATAAAGTGCTTAGCAATCAATTCGGGCACTCTTCCGTGGCGTTGAATATACATAGAAAGATCACCTCCTTTGCAATACTCCAACACTATATTTATCCTTCCTGGCACCTATTGCAAAATTCACATAACCCAACAAAAACTTAAGGCCTTGTTTGGATATAAATACATATAGAAAAATAAAACATAACATAAAATAATTAATGATTAATTAATTCATTAATTTAACTAATTAAGAATTAAAAGCAAAATTAAAACAAACAGACCTCAATAATATCATGCAAGCAAATAATATTAGGATGATTAATTCTCTTCAAAATAAAAATCTCAGACATTAAACTCTCTTGTAACTTCTTATTAAGCCTACTCGTTGCGATCTCTTTAATAGCCACCTCCGTCCCGTGGACTCTGTGTCTAGCATGCCATACCACCGAGAATGAACCCGACCCGATTTGCTTACCAACCAAATACTCGCCGACTACCCTTCCTCTTCCCGCTGCTTGTGCCATAATTCTAATAACTTCTTCTTCTTTTTTAATTTATTTTAATTACCAAAATCAAACCCTAAATTGAGCTTCTGCTATCGAAAACTAATAATGAAAATATTGATTTTAATTTAATTTTTTTGGGGATGGGAAGATCCGACCCGGTAATGATTTGAATTTAGATTGTGCGAAATGAGATGAATAATGAGAGGGATAATGATAGTGAAAGGGGGAATGGTGATGTAATTGTATTGTTTGTTTGGTGTGTGATATTGGTGTTCTTATTTTATTTATTTATTTTATAATAATTCATTTGTTTGGGGATTAATGAAAGCTTAGTAATAATAATTGAGTGTTTGTTTTTTTAGCGAGGAGAGGTAGAGTAGGTGGGAACACACAAGGCCAAAAGAGGAAGAAAGAGTGAAGACTTTAGGTAGGTAACTGAGTCAAAAGAAAATTCTAAGTTGAGTTAGAGGGGTGTTTCATAATTTTGAGTTGTTTTTAGTTAGATTAAGTCAAAATTTAATTCAAAAATGGAATTTTAGACTAATAATTGTAAGAATGATTCATATACTTTAAGGGCAAGTTTAGCTGAGGTTCACAGAAGCAAATTATATGGTGACTTTGTTTACCTTCACTTTGTTTTTACTTTATTGTAATCATCATAAAAATTAAATTATATCGGATGATCTAATGATAGTTACTTATAAAATAAAGTGTACTTTATTAAAAATAAAGTCATCATAGCATGCACCTAACAAAATGGGTGTTAAAAATTAAGGGTTAATATTTGAGGGATAAATGTTAAGAGAGTTAAAATTTAGTGAATAAATAATAATTTAATGTGTTTGGTTTGAAGTTAAATAGAAAAGTAAAATTATGTAAAGACAAAAACATAGGGATCCACTTCATTAATAATTTATATAAAAATAAATAAAACAAACAAAAAAATTTAAAAAATAAAGTATTTAATGTGACAATTCATTATACAGTAAAACCTCGATAAATTAATAGCTGATAAATTAATAAACTCGCTTAAATAATAATTTCTTTCGGTCCTAATTTGGGCCAAGGGGTTAAAATAATAATCTCAATAAATGCATAAGATAATAATTTTTTTGTTAAATTCTCTAAGGCTCAACAAAAATATAAATTAATAATCCATCAAATATAAACAATCCA
The DNA here is from genome assembly GCA_948193215.1 of Bocquillonia castaneifolia. Lineage (NCBI taxonomy): Eukaryota > Viridiplantae > Streptophyta > Magnoliopsida > Malpighiales > Euphorbiaceae > Bocquillonia > Bocquillonia castaneifolia. Next base: position 419 of record CANYLF010586316.1, on the reverse strand, counting down.
TCTTGGGTGGATTGGTACTACCCATGTGGATAGGGGGTGAAAAGTCTCAAGTTCGAGACCCGCTCTTGCCAACTTATCAAAAAAAAATAATTCATCAAATATGTAGAAAAAAAATATAATATTACATTCATAATATTAGTTTTTGGATATTTTCTTTTCTACATTTTAGACTTTTCTAAAATATGAATTAAAGTTACTTGTTTCTTTTTTGCAAGTACACTAAATGCAATTTCATTTTTAATTTTTTTTTTTTTTTGCAAAGCATACACTTGATTTGATATATTCTTCTCATACTGGAGCAAGTAATTTTTCAATATCTCAATTGCTAGCAAAACTTCTTTTGAAGAAACATTTAGTAAAACATGACTTTCATCTGAATCTTAATTATCATAGACAACTGTATACATTGGACATCATGT